>OZ023205.1:72542923-72667923 GCA_963995525.1 Escarpia spicata | reverse complement strand
GACAGAGAAAGAGAGGGAGAGAGAGAGGGGGGGGAGAGAGAGAGAGGGGGGAGAGAGAGAGACAGACATACAGACAGAGGAGAGAGAGGAGAGAGAGAGAGAGAGAGAGAGAGAGAGAGAGAGAGAGAGAGAGAGAGAGAGAGAGAGAGAGAGAGAGAGAGAGAGAGAGAGAGAGGAGAGAGAGAGAGAGAGAGAGAGAGAGAGAGAGAGAGAGAGAGAGAGAGAGAGAGAGAGAGAGAGAGAGAGAGAGAGAGAGAGAGAGAGAGAGAGAGAGAGAGAGAGAGAGAGAGAGAGAGAGAGAGAGAGAGAGAGAGAGAGAGAGCAACTGTTATTACACCATATAATGCATCATGCGGACGTAACATTTTTCAGAAGTAAGAACAAAAATCGTGATTGCTAAGGAGGCATGGAATAAAATGTTCCTATCTACTTTGATTTGTTACATAACACGATGTAGTAGGTATAATGCGCATATTGCAAATTCCTTTTCAATATGTAAACGTATTAACCATCAAGCTGATACTCATGCAAGTGTAATTTGGATGTGTAATGTGTTGCTGTAATTAAACCAAGCTTTATCTGGGAAATTACAAGCACAATTATTTGTAACAATAACACAATTTGTTATGTATTTTAAATCAATTTAAATACATCTTTGATACGCATGATTGATATAACTGTCAGGTTATAAAAAAATGTTGTCATTACTTATCAATATGATAACAAACAAGTTTACCACTACGCCTTGAGGCAATATTTCGATGGGACTCAACCAAACACATATACCCTACCCAAAGGTACCCATTTTCAACCACTAGCCTTTCTCCATCGCCAATTCGACCCATGCTAGTATATGGCTAATCAGTTATTTCACATATATTTTCGCGACTTTGTATCTTTACGCAATCACCACAAATATCAGTTGGTTGTATAAATATTGCACAGGAGCGTACCACAATAGCTTTGTAATGTCTGTGTTCTTGTTAGCTATGCCACGTTCCCCAACACATTTGAAAGTGACATTTACTCAGCAAGTGTTCCCGTGCGGAAGAAAAAGGCGGAGTGAATGATAGGCAGAACAGCACATCTGATACATCGTTGTACGTATTGGCCTGATTGTTCGGCGTGATACCTTTTTTATGGCGTGATGTTAGTCTCCAATGACGGCTTGATCGACACATCTTCGGTGTTTGCGGTATTAATTTAAGGGATGCAATATACAATAAATAGTTATATCATTATAAGTATCCAAGCCGTGTTATGTGTTTCGCCCACTCAACAAACTAACATTAAATTGATACCGAGTGAAGACGTGTGTTGATGTTGGTCCAATATCATGTCGATGACAATGTGTATGCCAGCCGTTCTTAATCTTTTTGGGTCGTCAACGTGTGATAAATGATTAAGTAAATAATGAAGAAATAAATATGCATAACAAGAAATTAATTATAAACGAAAACATTTCTAAAATGTCTTGGCTAAACACGCGGCATCACCAAGTCTGCGCTACGCATTTGCTTAGGACAGGGTTCCGCAAACACTTTAGGTGTGGGCCAAACTTTGCCCAATTATTAATCTGCTGGTCAAAGGTTTTAATTAGTTAATAGTAACCCTTTTCGTAGGTGCTCGCAAAGAGTGTGTGTTGTGTTTCTCTTAAAAACGCATAAACAACTAATAAATACCTATATATTTAAACGACATGTAGAAATAATTTCTGAACAAAATGCTGACATTTGCCTATTCTTCTATGAACTAGGCCTATTATTACACGAAGAGAACAAAGATCGCAACTTGGTAACCAACATTCAAACGATATAATGACTGTGTTCATTGTGCGTTTCTTCGTTGGTAATTGCGATATATCGCTCAATCAAAAGAAGGTGAATTTGCAATGACGCGGCGAAGTCGGCAAAACGACCACTGAAGGCGATTAATTTGTAGGCTTCCATGCACACCAACAAACACAGGGTTAGCATCTTTGATACGCGCATCGTCTTCGCCGCAATAGTACCTGTCTCTGTTATACTTGACTTGCTGTTGTTCTCGCCATGAATTTAATTAACGGCAGCAGCTTTATGTCAAAACGTCCACTGCCCCGCGCACGTTGGTTGTCAACCTTTGCCTCCATGAAGCATCACATCCAACGTGTTTAAATGTCAAAAAAGGAGTATCAGAACGAAAACCGTAACACTGCATACTCAGATTCTTCAAACTCAGCAGCCGGCCCACCAATGCCATGGTTAAAACTCAAAGAATAAATCATCGTCATGGGTCATGCATTTGGAACCTGCCACAACATCTCCAATACCACACCCTCTCGAGCCATGAACAATCTCTAACACTGCTCCTTGTCGAACTTTAAACAATCTCCAACAGTACACCATCTCGAAAGATACACAATATCCAACATTACCCCATCTCGAATCATGAACAAAATCTAACGCTACCACCGTTAAAATCAAGAACATATCCAACACTACACTCATTTCGAACCATGGACAATCTCCAACATTACAACATATCGAACGATAAACAATCTCCATCAGTACCCTCTCTCGAATCATGGATAATATCCAACACTACCACCGCTCAAACCAAGAACATATCGAACACTACACCAATGTGTGTAATGCCATCTTCCACATAAAAACTACAGTTCATCATATAACTGTAGCGTTTACATGAAACTACATAACGCATCAACACAACTGCATCTGCAAAAATGATATGTGTGTGTGTGTGTGTGTGGTGTGTGTGTGTGTGTGTGTGTGTGTGTGTGTGTGTGTGTGTGTGTGTGTGTGTGTGTGCATGATTATTTCTGCCAGAGAGAGGAGTTTGAAATTACATGTCCGATTCGTGTGATACCACGCGAAACTCATAGACCTTTCGTTTTGTAACATCTCGTGCCTGTATAATATTATGTATTGCGTATAATTTATGTCATTCTGGTATAAAGAATATATAAATTGTCATGTTTTATGTAAATTCATCAGGTGTCGATGCACGGTTTAACAGTTTTCGTGTTGTTTAAGTTGATGATATTTGCTTGCAGAACTTTCACGTCATATATCACACCATATCAAATATTATCAGGTTACTTATGTTGTGTGTTGAAAATAGTGTTATAATTGATGAGGAAATACAAAAAGATGCTTAGGTGTCGAGTTTTTTTGTAATGGATAATTACGAATATTGTGATTGCAGACTTAGAAGATGTTTTTCGCCTGTATCGCTTATATTTGTTATAATTGTTACTATAAATAATATATATATATATATATTTAATATAAATAAGTTATGTCGAATAACTAGTCAACTATTTACGGTAACTTCTTCGCTTCATTGAGAATACTTCATAACGTGCTTGACAGGGAACACATATTCAAGCATATTTAACAATGGATTTTAAGTTACAATTTGGTTTCTAACTTAACCATAACACAATTAACATAACGTGTCCTTAAGAGTCCCACCGGCATACAAAGAATATCTGGTTAACAAATATTTTGCCTTAGCAGTAAGTGACTGGTGTACTTACTAGCACTGCAACCACAACAATTATATTTTTGTGAAATACATCTTGGCACAACAGCTACGAAAGACGTATGTATTCCGCCTGGTCCCTTTCTTGCAAAAGATTTGGTAAAATTCCATTTAATTAACTTTTGATTGACCATTTAAAGATAACAATATGCTGTCCATATAATTTGGCCACACTTTAATACAACTGACGCCTCAAGGATAGCAACACTTGTTGTTCAAATATATCACCATCACTCATAACTTTGTGTCGCTGGCTAGAATGTAGAACACACTGCCGGCGGAGATTTGTGATGTTACTTGATATAACATTCCACATTCTTTATATCCCGCTTTCCATATTTGAACCAGCCTCGCGCTGGTGTCTTTAATAAATATGGTGTCCTTTACCATCTCTACGTATCACTTGTTATCGTGATTTACCGCAACGAAGTCATTGTCTATATACATAACGTATGTTATGCGTATCTGATGATTTTTCACGTATGGGATTGAAAAGTAGCAGGATCATCAGTAATATCGGTTTATGTGATATCGTTGGTGTCATATGTGGTAGCTGTGTTGTCAGTTGTGGTTGTATCAGCAGTGAAGCTGCGCCAGCAGTAACATTATGAACCTTGTACATTATGAAGTGTTTTGCTGTCCTGTCCGGGCATGTATGCTGGAACGTATTTTGGCGTAGCAACATCCAGATAAGTAAGATTTGTTTCGCATGTACATATGTCCTCAACTTGGGACCATAGCGTGAGCTGTCATGAGACTGCTGAAGTGTTGTGGTGTTCCTTGAATTGATGATGCCACAGCTGGATATAACCCAGTCATTGGATACACGAACAACCGTCATCTTGGTTTCCTTTGTAACGAAGCGGTTGTAGAAGTTTTGTTGTCTCACAATACGACTCCTTTCCTCACCGCGGTTTCCGCAACCTGTCTAATGCACGGCATATCGCAATTTCCGCTATCTCTTTATAGCACAGCATACACCTTCTCACGACCTTTTCCATCGCCCGTTTCCAGTTATTGCCTTGATTGTTCACCAAGGTTCGCACGTTGTCAGTGAAATCTTGTTAGAACAGATCCATTGCAGAGTTCACCTCGATGAGCTTTACGTTCTTTGCGTGTTTCAATGCTATTGGATGGCAGTGCCCATCGTTGAGGAAAATTTATGTTATTAACAGGGGGCGCGCGATAGTGTAGTGGTTAGCACATCCGCCTGACATGCCGGCGCCCCGAGTTCGAAACCCGAACCGGGCAGGTATGGTATATTTGGTGTAAAAACCTGGCTCTCAACATTGGGGACTGTGTATCCCTCGTGACTCGGAGATCACGTAAATGTCGGTCCCGTCTCAATTTGGGACGTAAAAGAACCACTGAGGACGACAAGCACCCTGGCAGTGACCACCCTCAGTGCCAGCATAGAAAGGTCGGCGTGGCGATAATGTTCTGAAAAAGGCTGACTAGTTGAATGAGATCTCATAAGATCACTGTAACCACAATATATACAGACTAGTCAGTTAATATAACGTTGCCGAGTGCTGGAAACAACTAGAACTAGAACTAACAATATATATGATTTATCACGTGGTCTGTCTACACTGTGGTCTGTCTACACCTGACTCTCGATATTAACCTGCGGGAAAGAGTAAATGTTGTGATTAGACTGACAGAACTAAGCCAATTGGAAGAAATCTGTACTCGGAGTGGGATTGTACTTTTACAATCGAATCTTAACGTGAGTTTATGGGATTTTTTATATGATTGTGGTCACACCACATTTTATCACCCAATATTGACTGGGTTCTACCTGTAACACTGCATAACACAGCCGTGCCACGGCTTTGTTCTTCTGACTGTGAACGCGCTGGTCACGCTCAAGCGCCCGTCAGCATGACAACTATTATGACTGACGGCGCTGCCACTTCGAACAATGCAAGCGATCACACTGCCAACTGCAGATCCCCGGCCCGTGGTCAGCGTGCTGCCGAAGTTCAGACATATGGCCAAACTCACATCGTATGCAATGGTATACTTTGCTATCTCTTTAACAAGATGGACATCATGGTGCATGACACGCTGGTAAAGTTGTGCGTAGACCACTTCACTTCCACTTCACTTCCAGCGAGATCGCAGCAACTAAACAGACCCTATTCGAATGCGAAGTCGTCAAGAATCTTGCTTTGCGTCAGGGCCGGCGCCGACAAGGGCATCATAAAGAGAAAAACAACATTGAAGATATACTGATGGCGGTGCACAAGTCGCCTAGGGGACTGCCAGTGTTTGCGGTTACGGATTTGTCCAACGGATTTGTCCACCCTGCCGCCGCTCGAAGTCAACAACATCGACTTTGGTCACATTATTTCCGAGTTTCGTGCGATGCGGGCAGAAATGGCGGATCTGCGGCGTGACATGACAGCCGTCAAATCGAAGGAACCGGTCCCGGTGATATGGCCTCAGCGTAAGCCTGAGCTCACGACAGAGGATCGACAGACGCTTCGGGTGAATCTGCCGCCGATCAGCGCAGTCACCACAGCCGAACCGAGCCACACGTCGGCCGACGTAACCATGAGTAACATTCGAGCTACGTGTACTCGTCAGCGTAGCCCTGCGATGGTTAACATAACACCTCTACCAGCTGCGAACGTTATCGGGAGCCGTGCGCCGGGTGTCGCGAAACAACCAAGTATGTCTATCGTTGATGATGACTTTAAGCTGGTGTCTGGCAAGAAAAGGCGCAGTAACGGATCGAAGGCGGTGATCGGCACTCGGAAATGCGGTAACCAGCTCAAAGTAAAGGATGGACGATTCCTGACAGCCTTTATCTCACGACTGGATCCTATGGTCACTGTCGATGACATGTCTTTGTATGTGAAGTCGGTGCTTAAGCTCGAGGCCAAATGTGTGAAACTAAAAACTAAGCATTAGAGTTATGCCTCATTCAAGGTTGATGTTATATGCAATGACGCATCTAAGTTTTATGACCCGGACAACTGGCCATCTGGTGTATACTTGAGGAAATTCTTTAACACCAAGAACTAAATTATGGAAATTAACATCTCATATTTTAATTGTAATGGATTTAAATGTTTTATCCTTCTTAAATGATGTGTTAATGGAATGTGATATACTGTGCCTACAAGAGCTTATGCTCACTAAACAAGATTGCCATATACTAAACACCTGTCACGATGGTTATGTGGGTTATGTTGTTTCTCCTGTAGATGCATATTGTGGTATTTTAACTGGTAGGCCGCATGGTGGTGTAGGTTTTTTTATGGAAACATTCCCTTGATCAATACATCACCATTCTTGATCAATGCTATGATTGGCTATGCAGCATAAGAATTTGTTGGGGTAACAAGGAGTATTATCTACTAAACGTATATTTACCTTATGAATGCGAGGAAAACAGGGACAAGTTCAATGATTATATGTCCAAAATTGCTATATATGTTAATAATATTAATAGCTCGTGCATCACTATTGTTGGTGATTTTAACGCGGATATTTCCAAGAAATCAGTTTTTGGGAATATCTTACTTGATTTCTGCAAATAATTTACTCTGGCTATATGTGATCAAGATACTCTCCCAATAGACACATATACATACGTTAGTTCTGCCTGGGGAACTACATCATGGCTAGACCATATCATATGTACCGCTGATGCGAAAGATTGCCTATCTAACATGTCCATACTTTATCTCGTTATTTATTCTGATCACCACCCGATATCGTTCAGCATAGACAGTGATATCGTACCATAATGCGTTAGTGGTAGTGGCAATACTAATGAGATTAAGCAAGGCATCCAGTGGGACAGATTAAACCCACAAGATATTGACGCATACAGAGAATGCACGAACGTTGAATTGAGCAAACTGAATGTTCCACTGGGTGTTAGATGCAATGATCCCAATTGTCATAACTGTAATCATCATGATGATCTTGATGACTTTTACAATTCTATCGTGATTACATTGAAGAGGTGTGGTCACACACTCCGGTCAAATCGCAAAGGTGCTTATAAGTATAATGTTGTATTAGGTTGGAACGAGCGAGTGAAAGAGCTTCATTGTGCAGCCCGTGATGCTTACTGCATATGGAAAGAGACTGGCAAACCTAGACAAGGTGAAATTTTTAATGTTTGAAATTATCCAGAATGAAATTCAAGCAGGCGATCAGAAAATGTAAAAGGGAGAAACAAACTAGCATTGCTGATAACATTGCAGAACAGTTGTGTCAGAAAGACCAGCTTTTGTCTATCCTTGTGTCTTCGAATCTGGTGCAAAAGAAATTTCACAGTCTGTTATAGTACCAATTATTAAAGACAAGAATAGACGAGTAAACGACAAAGGGAATTATAGGCCAATATCTCTATCAAACATATTTTCGAAGATAATAGACACTGTTCTTTTTAACAGAATGGAAATGTACGTGGAAACCACTCCTAATCAATTTGGCTTTAAGCCTAAACATGGAACGGAGTTATGCGTGTTTGCATTTAAGGAATTATTAAGATTCTACACTGAACATGGTTCAGCTATGCATGTTGCGTTTTTAGATGCATCAAAGGCGTTTGATCGTGTCAACCGATATAAACTTTTAACGAAACTAGAACAACGAAATGTACCAAACTATATCTTAAGAGTACTCAGCAATGAATTCAATAATCAATGTCTATGCATACGATGGGGAAATACCTATTCGGACTTCTTCTCGGTAGGCAATGGTGTTAAGCAAGGTGGGAAGTTATCCCATTTGCTTTTTAACATTTATATGGATAATTTGAGTATAGAACTGCACAACAAACAAATCGGTTGTAGTCTTGGTAACATGGTTGTTAATCATATTATATATGCCGATGATCTACTTCTGTTTGCACCTTCTGCTAAAGGACTACAAACACTACTAGACATGTGTTACTCATATGGATGTGAGCATGACGTGCAATACAATGCGGATAAATCCCTGGTCATGTACTTTGAATCTAGAATGTCAAATATGTCTAAAGAAATGACATTAGGAGGAAAGAAGTTAAACTTTGCCACCTTTTGTAAATATTTTGGACATGTCATTTCTAATAACTTGTGGTAAACCCGGGTAAATGTGTAATCAGAAAGGCTATTTTTAGCTTAATGAATAGGATTGACATGTCTTTGAATCCCATTATTTATAGCATTAAAACTACCGACGTGTATAGTACTTCGAAACTGCGGCACCAGTGGGTCCGGGATTTATATAATGTTTAAACATATTGTTCTTATCTATTTTTTTATTTATTTACATACCTTTATTTATGTATTTGTATATATGGACATGGTGATTGTCTGAAATAAATACATTATTATTATTATTATTATAAACCAGGTATACATTGTTTGTGAAATCATTGTAAACCCGCGAAACACATCGATATTGCATGAACGATAATGCATGCACAACACATCGCAGCTTATAAAATTAATCTGCACCTTACGGTATCGTGCATTAACTAGAAGGTCAGTACATTATGTTTTATGAAAAACACATCTTAATGTTTAATAAATCCCGACTACAAAATCATAATAGATAAACTCACTATTGTGTTAAATGTCGAAACACAATTAATTAACACCATGATATGTTGTTTTAGTAACCAAAACTACGTTTCTGAGGCATAGTATTGTGTTTTTATCTTTATACTATTACACTTTAGTGCTTAAGCTATATTAACAAATGAATACAGGAGGAATAATACCAAGAAGAAGAAATTTATTTTGAACCCAAAATATAGCAAATACTGACACATTAAACACATTAGATACATACATGTACACATTACGTACAATATATATATATATATATGTGTGTGTGTGTGTGTGTGTGAGTGTGTGTATGTATTGCACGTAATGTGGGTCTGATTGTATGTCTGTGAATACGTCTACAAACTGATAAGTGGAATATTAACCAATTGCTGCTTTTGTATCTGTATGTATGTATCCGTGGACAACATAATGCCCGCTGAATTTAGTAGACGCCGATACCTCTAAGAAGCACGACTAACCGTACATAGAGCGACAAAGGTGTCTCTGAAATTCTTTGTTGTCAATTATGTTTATATATATATATTCACTTTTTTAAATACAGCTTGAATAAGAAACAACAATGATTTTTATTTAAGTAACAACTGTTTGTTTATGTGTAACATTCACATGTCGCTATCGAATCGTCTTGGATTTTGTAGTATGATTGGCTGAGGAACCGAATCAATAATTGTATTTATAGATAAAAAGGGCCGGGAATATTGGAGGTTGCCAACGATATATGTTTGTTAAAAAGTTATTATGAAGAGATGACACCAAGACAACATTCTTGAATGTCTCACACATCACACGAAAGCGTTATATAAAACTGCTTTACTGAAGCGCAAGGCCCTTTCAGACGTAATACTTTCGTGACTTTCTGTGTAATGTCTAAAGATGGAGACTGTTTTAATTACCTACATATTATGCTAGAATAACCAAGGGTAGTCTTTAAGAAACTCTCTAAATTTTGAGTTCAGTGGATTTAGATACGGACAGACTGTAATACTTTAATTAAGAAATTAGTAGCTGAATCTGCAACATGGTCATAGTATATTTGAAACCAAAGTGTGCAACTCAGTTTACACCGAGTAGTTGCTTAACTTTAACGCATCCATTCTATCTAGTTTTCCTGATTTTTACTGCCAACTTTTATGCGATGGTTATTGCTTGGCAGCGACATCGTTTCGTGTCACTAGTGTATGATATCAATACATTTAGTTTAATGACGTATTTGTGTAGATACATGATAGTTAAAGACACCAAGGCCCAACGCCATGTACTGTCAATAAACCCAATTTACATGCACACCGTCCAAGTATTGCATTTCATTGAAATTTCTCGAGGGATTTTCCAGAGCACGAGAAGAGAAGCTAATATTTATCAAGATTTAACAAGATTGCCACCCAGAGAATTAACTCTAGGTAGCAGGTGGACAAGGAAGCCCTTGGCTTATCGAGAGTCCGACCTTTTTATCTATGTGTATCCCGCCCGTCTGAGGTATGTGTCGATTTTATTTTTAAACATATTCACGCTACTAGCACCCACACAATCAGCAGGTAATCTGTTCCATTCATTTACAGTCCTTTGTGAAAATGAAAACTTTCTTATATCCAATCTACACTGCTCCTTTGCTAATGCAAGATCATGTCCTCTAGTCCTTCTATCTTTCTTAACTGAGAAAAACATATTTCTATCAATATTTTCATAACCCTTCAATATTTTAAACACTTCTATCTGATCTCCTCTCAATCTCCTGGTCTCTAGTGTTGTTAAACCGCATTTTTCAGGCGTATTTCATAACTAAGATCCCTCAGATTTGGTATAATTTTAGTTGCTCTCCTCTGCACTCTTTCTAGCATATCTATGTCCTTCCTGCGATATGGCCTCCACGCTTGAATACAATATTCTAAATGAGGCCTAACTATTGTTTTGTACAGCGGTATTATTAGCTCTTTTTCCTTATACGTTATGTTTCGCCTAATTAATCCAAGGATTTGATATCCCTTTGAAGCTGCAATTCCGCACTGCTCTGAAATCTTCATATCAGCACTAACGGTTAACCCTAAGTCCTTTTCTTTTACAGTAGTACTTAGTACAGTACCCCCCATTGTATATTCTACCTCTTCGTTCCCATGTACTATGTGGAGGCATTTACATTTCCCAAAATTGAACATCATTTGCCACTTTTCAGACCATTTGATCAACCTGTCAAGATCATCTTATAAATGCTGTCTATCTCCATCACTTTTAATCCTTGTAAACACTTTTGTATCGTCCGCAAATTTCAACACCTTGCTTGTTATTTCATCATCCAAATCGTTGATGTATATTAAGAATAATATAGGACCTAATACTGATCCCTGTGGTACCCCACTCAATACCGATTTCCAGTTTGAAGCCTCCCCATCAACTACTACACGTTGTCTTCTGTCAATCAGCCATTGTTCTATCCAGTTTATTATACCATTTCCTATGCCATGGGCCTTTAGTTTAAGCAATAATCTTTGATGGGGTACTTTGTCGAAAGCTTTTTGAAAATCTAAGTAGACGATATCTACTGGTGATCCCTCATCTACCCACTTAGTGATGTCTTCCAAAAAACATAACATATTTGTTAAGCATGACCTCGCTTTAAAAAAACCATGTTGAGATGGGTTTATTAAGTTTTGTTTAACAAGAAAATTCACCATGTGATCTTTAATTAGTCTTTCTAATAATTTACAAATCACTGATGTTAAATTCACTGGTCTATAGTTCTCTGACTTGTTTCTCGAACCTTTTTTGAATAACGGTATAATGTTTGCTTCTTTCCATTCTAAAGGAACCACTCCCTCTTCTAATGACAAGTTGAAAACTGTTGCAAGTGGTATGCTAATTTGTTCTACAATTTCCAAAAGTAGTTTGGGTGGAATACCATCCACTCCAGGTGATTTATTCTCCTTCATAGCCCTTATTTTCTTAGCTACCATTTCCGGGGTTACAATTAATTGTCATAAATAGTCTGAATCTGCCCCCTTGAACTTAGCCTCTGGTATTGGCAGTGAACTAATATCTTCCCTGGTAAACACTGAACTAAAGTACTCATTCAGGTCTTCTGCCATTATGAATCCCTCTGATATTATATTTCCAGCACTATCTTCTAGAGGACCGACCTTATCTTGAACTTTCTGTTTGCTTCGAACATACGCATAAAAACGCTTGCTGTCATGTTTTATATTACTAGCTAATTGTTGTTCATAGCTTCTCTTTGAATTTATAATTTCAGCTGTAGCTTGGTTAAGTGCTTCTTTATAATTATTGTAGTCTTCATCATTTCCAGTACATCTATATGACTTCCACATCATTTGTTTACACTTAATTTTTCTAATGGCTTCTTTCGATAAGTGTTTCTTTTTGGACAGTTTTCCTTGTTTTTTGAAGGGTACAAATTTTTCGATTATGCACTTAATTTCACTCTTTAATATATTCCAGCATTCTGTTGTCGTCTTATTTTTCAGTGTCTTATTCCAGTCTATCTTTGCTAAATATTTCCTCATGTCCTTATACCTTCCTTTGTGGAAATTTCTCCTATACTGCTTTTTGCTATTCCTTTCTGATTTTACTTTGATGGTAAAATGTATCTGGTTGTGATCGCTACTCCCCAGTGGCTCACATATCTTGACATTGTCAACTAATTCATTCTGTGAGGACAAAACTATGTCCAACACATTCTCACCCCTGGTTGGTTCTAGCACATGTTGAGAAAGGAATGTATCTTGAACTAAAACTAAAAACTTGTGGTCCTCTCTCCCCATACTCTGTAGAGATTTCCATTGTATATGCCCATGGTTAAAATCCCCCATAATAATACAGTCCCGTTTGCTTACTTCCCTTATAGCGTTTTGTATTTGTTAATTCTCTTCTATGCTTATGTTTGGACTTCGATAAACTAACCCAACAGTTAACGTTGAGTTTCCTGTAACTATGTTACACCAAACAGCTTCTTCGCAATCTGCTTCTCTTTCTAATTTTATTTCATAAGCCTGAATAGATTCTTTAATATATAAAATAACTCCACCTCCCTTTCTTCCTATTCTATATTTTCTAAACATTACATATCCTGTCAGTCCCAATTCAGCATCTGATATATCGGTGGTGGTCCAGGATTCGGTTATACCTATTATATGAGGGTCAATATCTTCTAACATAATGTTTAGTTCATTTCTTTTGTTTACTATGCTCCTTGCATTTAAACAAACACATTTATATCCAGCTTCAGAAGAGTTTTCCAGACTGTTATTTGTTGATTTATTTGTGCTGTCTTTATCTATGCCTCCATTTTCAGGATTTTCTGTGAGTCCCCCCTGCGAATCTAGTTTAAACATATGCAACCTGTCCCACTGTCAACAGATTGCAGCAGATTCTCTGAGAAAACTGCTGCCCCTTTCCACTAAGATGGAGGCCATCTCTCATGTACGTATCTTCCCTCCCAACAAAGTATCCCCATAAATCTGTGAATCCCACCCCCTCTTCTTCACACATCTGCTCAGCTAGTGCATTGATCGCCATCCTCTTGCAGTTTCTATACGTTGCCCCCTTCCTCCCATTACTGGCAAAATTCCTGACAAAATAACCTGTTCGACTCTCGTCTTCTTTAGCTTCCTCACTAACTGTCTATACTTCTGTACTATCGCAGTTGTTCCCTCCCTGTCTGCATTATTTGTTCCTACATGTACCAGTATAGACCCCCCCTTGCCATGTCCCAATACCTTCTCTACCCTGTCAGTTACATGTTCAATCCTAGCCCCCGGTAAACAAACAACGATGTCCTTCCCCTCGCTCAGTGTCTTGTCCGTCTTTCTCATAATGGAGTCACCCATAAACATCCTCTCTTTCCTCATTGCCCCCTCAATCACTGCCTTAGAATAGCTCCTTCTTCGGTTTGCATCTGTCTGGTTGTTGTCTTTTCCCCATGCCGTCTTCTCTCCTGTCACATTCTCTTCCGATCCATTCTTTCCTGTCGCTTTTTCTCTTGTCACCTTTCCTCCTGTCAGCGTCCCTTTTATCTCTTCTATCACATTTGCTCTCACTTCCTTCTTTCGTCCCTTCTTCTTTCGTCCCGTCTCATTTTCCTCTCTCCTCTCCCGTTCCATCTTCCCTCCCTCCTTCTCTACAGTCACTTTCTTCCCTGTCACCTTCCCGCTTGTCACGTTTTCTGTTGTCGATTTTCCAATTTCTTCCCCTCCAATCACCTTCTCTCCTCTCAATCTCCTTTCCTCAGTTTTCTTGCCACTGCTATTCTCCTTCAGTCTTGCAGTATCCTCACCTCTCTCCCTGTCGTCTCTTTCCATTCGACTAATTCCCATCTCCATTCCCTTCACAATATCTGTCAACCTAACTATCTCCTTCTGCAAACACTCCACCTTCCAACATCCAATGCACTGAAAGTTGAATCCTTCCTCCATGGTTTCTGCCCATGACTTTCCACACCCGGACAATGCAAAATCTACCCAGCTGTGGCAGTGATCGCACACCAAGTGTCGCTTTGCCTTGACTTGCCGCTTGCAAGGCGCCATATCCCGATCAGAATTGATTTAATAACTTAACTAACTTAGTCTTTATAAAGACTGTTTCCTGTGTACTACAGCACACTTTAGGTTACAAATTTCAATTACACAGCCGACTATTTATCCTAACACGAACGCTAACATCACCGGTAGTGACCTAATTTAAATACAATCAATTACGTTATGTTAGGCTGCTTTATTTATTTAGGTTACGCCGCCCGACTATCGCCCTTGCTTAATTTTAACAACAATGCTACCTAACCAAAATATATAGCAAGTACTGGCTTACACAGATATTATCTTATGTAAGTAGTTTGATGGTTGTTACTTTATCTCCTATATATTCTACCACATAATCAGGTTTGTTAAATCTTGTTTACAACTTTTCGAAGGCTAAGCCGCCTAAGTGAGTTACCCTATTATCACTCACTATACTAAGATGTTCTAAAATACTTTAACTAACTAACATTAAGCACAACTGCTACTCAATATATGTTTATTGCAACTTTATGAATGATATTAAGGCAAAAATAATACTTATCAATCAGTAATTCCACTTGTTTATCCACTTTTTTACACCACCAATTTCTACGATCTATCTCCGCCAAATATAGCCTCGAAATTATTGGATGTGTAAGAACTTGTGCGTTGTGTATATCCTGCTAACACACGTTGCGTTTGTAATGTGTAATTAAACCTTCAGTGTTGTATATATGTCAACAAAATAATTGTCTGGAAAACTGACGGTTACGAATTTAAACATATCGGAAGAATGAGTAAGGGAGGAGACGGAGTAACGATGTGTTTTGACAGATCTCACGAAATCAAGGCTATTTGACGGTAAACAATAATATAATAAAATACTAATTATAGAACTGTGATAAGTATTTAGAATGCATACGCAAACTAAATAAACTAAATATTTGCTAGTTGAATACATTGAACAATAAAATCAAACTGACATATATGCAGTGGTTACTTACAAAGTATGATTATCAACCAATCAAATTAAAATAACAGTAACACAACAATATTTCTCAACGATTCAACAGTGATATTTTATAATGTATTAATAACAATAAACATTAAGCTACTTGTACACATGGTGTTAAGTTTCGGGTTGCATAACTTAGTGGACAACGTCAGTGGAATAAAACATACTGGAGATGCATTAATGGCACAACATTACTGGTAAGTTGCACCACGATGAATCCCAACATGTCTTTTTTAAATAGTGTTCTTCTTCACTTCACTTTCCCATAACCCTAGAGTTGACAAGGATCGTTGGTGCACCATTGATGACTTCTTAACCAACGTTTTTCTGTTCACCAAAACCCTGTGGGAGTCGTGGAGCTCCAGTCCCGTCCACTCTTTGATGTTGTCTTCCCATCTCTTTTTCTGTCTACCTTTTCTTCTCCCCCCTTTCACGGTGCCTTGCAAGGTGGTCTTTGCAAAGCCAGATGATCGTGAAACTTGGCCGTTCCACTTCAGTTTACGCTTCGTTAATAACATGGTCTTTGTATGATAAGCGCAAGATCTTCCGAAAGCACCTCATATTCATGGCTTGTATCCTCTTCTGTAGAGCTGCTGAAAGGGTCCATGTTTCACAAGCGTATAGAAAGATGGACAAAACAAGGGAGCGAATCAGCCTTATTTTCGAACTGACTTTGATGTTACTGTCGTTCCATATGGGTTTCAACCTGTGTAAGTGCTGCTGTTGTCTGTGCAATCATGGCAAGCATATCAGGGTTGAAACCCTCGTCTGTGACGATTGATCCCAAATACTTGAAGCTTGTTACTGCTTGAAGTCTCTGTCCGTTAACTTTGATCTCTGTGTTGATGCCTTTTGTGTTGTTTGTCACCAGTTTTGTCTTTTCGGCGCTGATCTCCATGCCGTATGCTGTAGAGGTCTTGTCGAGGCACTCCACCAAGTTGACTAATTCTTTTTCTTCTCCTTTTAGGCCGTCAATATCATCAGCGAAGAGAAGGTTGGTGATTGCCCTGCCTCCAATATTGATTGTGCCTTGATGGTTTTCCCAGGAATCATTCATGATCCTTTCTAGAAAGATGTAGAAGAGGGTGGGTGAAAGAAGCCATCTTTGTCGAACTCCCACTTTTGTTCAAAACCAGTCATCTATGCTGCCGTTGAGGATGACTGCATTGGTGGTCTTGTCATATAGGTGTTCAATGGTTCGGACAAGATTGGAGCCAATATTGTGCTTCCCCATTGTCGCCCACATGGCCCCATGCCATACCCTATCAAAGGCCTTCTTAAGGTCTATGAAGACATAGTAGAGGCTTTGCTGGTTTGCTGCTG
Source organism: Escarpia spicata (assembly GCA_963995525.1). Classification (NCBI taxonomy): domain Eukaryota; kingdom Metazoa; phylum Annelida; class Polychaeta; order Sabellida; family Siboglinidae; genus Escarpia; species Escarpia spicata. The sequence goes on along the minus strand of OZ023205.1, from coordinate 72,650,956 downwards.
ACTAAGAAGACTGATTGTTATATAATTTTGGCACATATATAGATTGACTTTCTTTGGAAGCGTGATGATCAGTGACTGGGTCCATGAGGTGGGCCATTCTTCTGTCAGCCAGACTTTGTTGCAGGTTTTTGTGAGGGTGGGTGGTGATCAAGGCTTCTCCCCAGCTTGAACCAGTTCTGCAGGTATGTTGTCAACTCCAGCTGACTTTCCTTTTTTTGGAGATTTCATTGCAGCCTCCACTTCCTCACGAAGAGTGGGATAGTCGTCCTCTTCGGGGGTCTGTGTAAAATTTTGTACCGCTGGGTCTCAGTTGGTCTTGTAGTTGTACAGTTCTTAACAGTATTCTGTCCATCGGTTTAGAATATGTTGTTCTTCTCTAAGACATTTCCCTGATTTTGGATGGTCGTGGTTATCCCTTTATTTACTGACATGGTATGTCTCCCTCCTGTTTTTCTTGCTCAGACTGTCTTCAATTTCGCAACATTGTTCTGCTATCCAATCACCTTTTGCTCTTCTCTATTCTCTTTTTTAATCTAACACAGAGATCAAGGATGTCTGCTATGACCCCCGGTTTCTTTGTCCGACGATGTTTGACGAGGATTTCGCTGGCTGCTCTGTCACTATTTTGTTGAAGGTGTTGGCTAGCAAGTTCAGGTGGTCAGTGCCTTTGACATCGAGGATGTTAAGGGGTGCACATCTTCCTCCTATCATTGCTTTAAATGCTTCTGCTACTTTAGCATCCTAAAATTTCTCGATGTCAAATTTGCTTCTTGTGTGGATTTGCTTGCTGGTCATCTTCAGGCTTCGTATCCTGGCTATGTTCACTAATAACAAATTTTTGGGAATTATTTTCGTCTGAGTACTAATTTACCAATATCAGGTAAAACGCAAATTTATATGTGCATTAAACGGAGAAAGAGACATGCTTTATTCAAATATAAAATAATATATGCAAACCTTAAAATATATTACATATATATTCATCAATGATTTATGTGTAATCCCAGTTAACAGTTTTTGAGATGATCTTTCTCCAAACAAAATATGAAACTGGTAACATATGTAATGCATTTAGGTCAGTTCACACGTCATCAAAACGAAATGTTGCTCACTACAAACCTGGATGAGACAGACCGACTTAACCTGTTAATCAATACCCGTGAATATGATACCACGCGAAACGCAGTTTCTATTGGCATGAAATAACACACTAATATAATTTAACAGTAAACCCGTGAGCTTCAGATCGACACGTATATGCAAGGTCATTATAACGGTGACAGCACTGAGATTTTAAAATAAGATTAATATTTGTAGAGACATTATTCGTAAAACAAGCTTGATAATTTGTATCAGGGTGTGCTGTAGATATTACATGATAATTAATTTGACAATGTTGCGTTGAATTTATTGTGGAAATATATGCCAAGTTAGTACACCTGATTGATGCATAACTTAGCGCATGTCCATATGGTGTTGCGTAGAATAAGCCAATCTTAAAACTATTCGTTTTGCGTGATAACGTTGGAGATGGGTTTTGCGTAGTAACACCGGTCTCTCAAAATATTCATACTGTAGGCATTTGTTAACATAGTTTAAAAACTAAATGTAATAGTATAATGTGGATTACAAAATGCTATGCTTTGGAAACGTAATTTTGTATAAAACTACATCTCAAGTGGTTATTTCATTGTGCATTTAACACAATAGTGATTTTATTTATTTTTATTTTGCTGTGGTTATATACACTAAATAATAAGACGTGTTCTTTTCATTAAAAAAAACATAATGTACTGACCTTCTCATTAATGCAAGTCATTATAAAGTGTAGATGTATTGCTGCATGTGTTGTCTATGTATTCTCTTTCATACAGTATCTATGCGTTTCGCGGGGAATCAATTATTTCACAAACAACGTATTGTTGCTTTGTATTGTTAACGACGCCAATTTTTACAAACAATAAGACCTAACGTGCAATGGCGTGGAAACACACCAATAACGTGAAGCATATCGAAGTGTGCTCTGCAATAGATTTGTTGTATTAATAATTCACTGATCACCTTGCGTACCTTGATGAACACTCAATGCAAGGGCTGGAAGCGGGCGATGGTAAAAACGGAGTTAATAATAATAATAATAATAAACTTTATTTATACACCATCAAATCCGGGACTAATGACCCCTATTCACGGGTGTTTACAAATTGCCAATCATCTAAGAAGCATAAAAACACTTTTAAGAGAATAAATAAGAAAATAAATTAAATGATCAAACAATATCCTAGTATATAGTGTATGCATATATATATAAGCCTAAGTATAGTAAAATTACGGGTAAATGCAATGATAAAATAAACGATTAGCAAAAGTGCTGAACAGCTGAACCTACTGGAAAAATAGATATATAATAAAAAAATATATATATATAAAAAAAAGAAAAAAAAAGAAGAAGCCTAATTTACATTAAATCATTTGATTATATACTAAAATGTGATTCTGAGATAAATAAGACTAAAAATGTATTAAAACTATAGGCAGAGAGTTCCACAATGTCGGCCCAGCACATGCAAATGCCCGGCGACCATAACGTTCTAGGGTTACGCGTGAAACATTCAAAAGCAGACCACCGCTAGAGCGTAGGGTCCTGCGTGGTGTGTAACGATGTAGCAGTGACGCGAGATACATTGGCGTGCCTGCATACAGTGCCGTGTGTACAACCATGAGTAACTTGTACTCGATGCGCTTTCTCACTGGGAGCCAGTGTAGCTGTTGTAGGACCGCAGTGATAGATCGCCGGTCACCTCGTCGAAGTTGCATCACAACACGAGCGGTTGACCGTTGGACTCTCTTTAGACGGTGCAGCAGACGGTCAGGTATACCAAACAGCATCGCATTTCCATAATCAATTCTTGATGTCACAAGTGCATGGACAAGACATTTGCAGACACTGGTCGTCATTGCCCCTCGTACACGAGCAATTCTCGAGAGATGGTAGTAAGCACTTCGACATACATTTGCAACCTGCGTCGCCATCGATAAATCAGCATCGATTGCAACACCAAGGTCACGGACGATGGTCGATGTCGCTATATATTGTCCGCATATGTCGACATGATCAATGAGTATTGGTCTGCGCAAGCTCGATGAACGTATAACAATTGCTTCCGTTTTGCTCTCGTTGAGAACCAGTCCGTTGTCATAGAGCCACGCTTTAACTTCACTGATGCAAGCCTCCATTCTGATGAGAGCATTTGTATGCTCAAACGGTGGAAAATCGACGTATAACTGCGTATCATCGGCGTACAGATGGTGTTGTACGTCGTGTCGGTTGAGTAAATTCGTTAGAGGCGCAATGTAGGCGTTGAAGAGCACCGGCCCAAGAACCGACCCCTGTAGTACTCCGGATCTCATCACGGTACACCCAGACACTTCTTTCCCGACACGCGCGGTTGAGGTACGACCATATAGGTATGACGCCAACCACGCATGCGCTTCGCCGCATATGCCATAGCCAAATAGTCTCCGTAGTAAGATATCGTGATTTATTGTGTCGAAGGCTGCTGTTAAATCAAGAAGCACAAGAAGTACTCCACGACGAGCATCAATCGCTTGCGCCACATCATTGTGAATGCGTAAGAGTGCTGTCTCCGCACTGTGGCGTGGTCGGTAGGCACTCTGGTAGACGCCCAGTATGCCATTCTCGTTCAGGAAGCAATGCAGTTGTCTTGAGACGAAGCGCTCCATTGTCTTCGCCACAAACGAAATGTTCGATATTGGGCGGAAGTTAGACAGCACATTGACATCAGCACCTCGTTTTTTCAGTACATGCGTTACAATGGCGTGTTTCATCGACTGTGGGACTAAAGCAGTGGAGAACGACGCATTAATTATGCGTGTAATAACTGGACACAGCACTTTAATGTTCTGTTGAAGGAGTGACGTTGGCAGCGGGTCCAGTTCGCAAGACTTGGTAGCAGATGCTAAAATTATGTTCTTCACGTCTGCCGGTGAAGCAGCTTCGAAACATACTAAACGTGCAGCCACATTCGTCACTACGTCTTCGGTTGACGATTGAGTCATATTGCGGCGCAACGCATCGATCTTCCCGGAGAAACTCTTCTGGAATTTCGCTGCAACAGTAGCTTGTGTAGCGTCCTCGGGTAGCGGTCGGTCTCCAGCTCGACCAAGTAGTGTGTTTGCGATCTGGTAGACACGTCGGATGTTGCCACCGGCACTTGTCATCTCAGTACGGTAGTAATGCGATCGTGCAGTCCTAAGTGATTTTCGGAACGCGTTGCGCAAACCGGTGTATATTTGACGATGTACAGTCAGTCCAGTTTGTCGCCAGTTTCGCTCAGGACGACGTAATGCCCGCTTCTCGTCAGTTAACTCGCTTGTATGCCACGGTGTCTTCGGCCTAGTCGTGATAATCCGCGAGATTACTGGGGCATGAGCGTTAACGATGCTACGTATGCATCCATCGTATCGAGTGAGGATAACTTCAGGATTTTGTTCAGGAACGTTAATATGTGATGCCGCGAGATCTACGGTAAAACGGCTGCCGTCAATGGCTGAGTACTTGCGGTATTGGACGCGTCGCGTCATACGCTCTGGTTTAGGTTGGCGTAATCCGCATTCAATAACACAGTGATCAGTGAGAAGAGTTTTTGGCTCAACTGTTGTGGCTATGACGTGATATGTTCCCGACGTGATAACCAGCTCCAGGATGTTGCCGCGCTCATGTGTTGCACTTTGCACATGTTGTACAAAGCCATGAGTCTCCAGTAAATCAGCCAAGTTCATTGCTTCGGCGCATGTGGAATCACCATATCGTGTGTTGAAATCACCACACACGACAGTCTCTGCAGGCTGGGCCGCGGCGATGAGTAGAACCTTCCCAACCTCATCTAGGAAGGAGCGGAAGTTGGACGTTGGCAGTCGGTAGACAACGATTACGCAGAATAACGCAGCAAGTCTCACTAGCATGAGTATCAATGTCAGCACGTGAAACTAGCTGCAATGTCTTTCGAAATAGTACTCCTACACCACCTCCTACTGCGCGGCAGGTGAACGAACGTGAAATCCTCACCGCACAGTTCGGATTCGACAATCGTTTCGCCTTCTGCCAGCCAGGTTTCCGTTAAGGCGACGACGTCCAGTTCATGCTCGTCGATGTAGTCGCGCACTAGTAGCGCCTGTTTGCGAATGGATCTTGCGTTAATCAGGGCAAACTTCGTACAAAGATGAGAGGAGCTTCGCGCAGTGGAAGACCCATTACCCGAGCCCATCGAGGTCAGTGCGATCAAGTTGGCACTGTTAACACCAGTTTGTTTATAAACAGAATTGACCTGGCGGCACCATCTGCTGGCCACGTTGGTTATTGGTCTGGACCGTCGTCTTATCCCGGCTGTTGTGCCCCGTCTCGTTGGTCGCCGACACAAATGCAGTCTCTCAATTGTTTCCGTCCACGGTTGACTAGGCGGCTGCACGCATTTCCGTAGATTCACCAACAATGTTCTGGACAGCGATATGCTTCAGCAGACACTACCACAAGCAGGCAATGTTCTGGTACGGTGAGCGCAGCTTGGCAGCGCAGACATGTGTAGTTCAAACAGGTTGATAGTAGCAGCCACGCCCCAGAATAAAGGGCAGTTTTAAAAGTCACTTTAAAACGTGTGATTAAATATATATATACAGTCACAGACCTTCCATGTGTACGTATTGTATGTTCACGACTTACAATACACAGCACGAAGATAATCCAGGATTTCAAAACGTTGATAAATAGAGACTATAGACAGACCGGGAGCAGCCACACACCGCAGCGATACAACCTCGATTTGGATTGTGAGATAACAAAACTTCTACAACTGCTTCATTACAAAAAAACAGTTAAAGCCAGCTGTGGCATCATCAATTTATGGAACACCATAACACTTAAGCTATATCATGACCGCTCACGCTACGGTCCCATGTTGAGGCATATGTTCATGCGAAACAGACCTCGCTTGTCTGGATGTCGCTACACCAAATACGTTCCAGCATGTATAATTATGCCAGGGCAGGACAGCAAAACACTTCATAATGTTCACGTTTCACACTGTTACAACTGATAACACAGCCAATACTTATGACATAAACACCACCGATGTTCCGTAATCTGGTATTACTAACGATCCTGCTACTGTTCACCTCCATACGTGAAAAATCATCAGATACGCATAACATGCGTTATGTATATAGACAATGGATTCATTGCAGTAAATCACGATAATAAGTGGTACGTAGATACGGTAATGGACTCCATATTTATTAAAGATACCAGAGCTAGGCTGGTTCAAATAGGGAAAGCGGTATATAAAGAAAGGGACATGTTATATCAAGTAACAACACAAACCTCCGTCAGCAGTGTGTACTACATTCTAGCCAACAAGAAAACATTATGAGTGATGATGGTATATTCGAAAGATAAGTGGTGTTATTCTTGAGGAGTCAGTTGTGTTCTATTTATAACGTATGTGGCAAAATTGTATCGATAGCATATTGTTATCATTTAATGGCCAAGCATAAGTTAATTACACGATTATGTCTTGGAATTGTACCAAATCTTCTGCAAGACATGGATCAAAGGCAATACCAGGCGAAACGCACAAGTACAACAGTTACACAAACATTTATTATACTATATTATTATGACAAATACATGTTTATTCATATATTCTGCAATTACTATTCATCATAGTTTTACACAACACGTGAAACTCGCCATAGTAATGTCGGGGATTTTTTTTCACATTTTGAGAACGGTCAGTTTTTGAGAGTTTTCACTGTTCTAGGGTGGTGGAAGTGTATATATATATGTGTGTATATATATATATATATATACACACACACAAATGTACCAATAGTGACCGACGTTATCTTACCATGTAAGTTTATTGAGGGACGACAACGCAGTAATACGGTTTAGATACATTTTGTGCTATAATTATTTATTGTCTCTTGCACCTCTTCATTTGATTTCGCAAATTCAAAGATATGCAGTTAAATCCGGCAATGGGGTCTAATATCACGCCGCAACGCTGACATCACGCTCTACAATCAGGCCAATGCGTTAACATATCAGATGCCAATGAAACGTACGCCATTTAAGATTTCAGCACGGGAAAACATGCTGAACGAGGGTCACATCACATAAAAAAGGTTAAGCCCCTCATGATGTATCGTCTTCATCTCAGGCGATCCCCTGTCATTATCGTTCACTCTGGCTATCCACCCTTGCCCTTTGAAAACGTATTTGGATCGCGCAATATGAGATTAAAGCGGTACTAGATTGTTTTTATTATACCGTTATACTCACTACAGCCAAAATGCCCATCTTTCGGATGGCGCTACGGCGAACAAAATATAATATAGTTACGTCGGCAAATGTCGAACCACGTTAAAATATGCCTCATTACATTGTTGGTTGCCTTGTAAATATGATCATATTAAGTTTATAATTGAGTACTTTGAAAACAATAGTAGAGTAACTTTGGACATAACGCCCACTCTTTTCGGGAAATCGTCTACTGTCTAAATCCTTTGTTTGTAACTCAGATGTATTGCATGCATCACCTAGTTCATTATCTTAGATAAATACTGCCTGTTCAGATTTTTAATTTCCAATGTCACAGAAAAAGAAACAAGTTAACGCCGTTTTAGCGGAGGTCCTAAAAGTGCCGTTTTGCACCAACGGTACGGCAAAACGCCCATCATTGGGACTTGTATATTAATTAGTCTCAATATGTTATTTGTTTACTTATGTAATGCTACTAAGCAACTGTATTATTCGTACAATTAAGCGCAACAAAAATTACTGCATACTACATTCATATTAATTTTCTTAAATCTTCTCAATAATCTTAATATAAATTGTTAATTAATTAATCATATATTTAATATTTAATAAGTGTTATTGATTTAACATATTTAATATATACCCTTATGCACAAACATACTTATACAATTATTTTACTCAGTTTCATATTGATATCCAAGGCAGTATAAGACTCGCGACCCTGCGTGATTTGCAACCTCTACTACATGGTTTTTTTGCCCAATGTGTTCAACATTCAAAACATTACTACCTCCACATAATTTTATTTATTAACATGTGTGTTTAAGGTGTAAATCCAATCTGTCGTAATTCACCATAACATCACTTTTGTGGCGAACTTTTTTTATAAGTCTTAGAGTAAAAACTGTTTAACAAAATATGTGTGTGCCTGCGTGTGTGTGTGTGTGTGTGTGCGCGCGCGTTTGTGTGTGTGTGTATGTGTGTGTGTTTCGTTTGCTGCGATCATATTATTTTAACCGAACTTCAGAACTACAGGCTGCTCCATACGGATATCTCAACATTCTTATTTTCGAGCCGAATATATATAGATAGGTGGTGGGGTTATGCCCCCAAACTGGGCCTTATGCTCCAAGCTACTATAATATAAGTTAAAGTTGTTAACTTGTCCAGGGTGTACTGCATATATTGTGTATTGTATACTTCCAAAAGGGACACGTTGTGCGTTGAAATCCTAACCCTGCGTTGGGTTGCAAAACCATTGGCGCTACACATTTGGAATATTCTGGTATCCATAAAGCGTTGGGAATTGTTACAAAATATATTAACTTTGCACGGGCTAATAGCTTCAACAAACCACTATGTCATTTATATTAACGACTTATAAATATAACACAATAAATATAAATAACACACACACACACACACACACACACACACACACACACACACACACACACACACACACACACACACACACACACACACACACACACACACACACACACACACACACACACACACACACACACACACACACACACATTACACTCCTTTACTCTCAATTGGAAAACTTGCAAAACAAAATAATGTTTACAGTTTCAGGCAAAGAAAAGACGTAGCTGTGTACATATGTATCGTATCGACATATAACTTATGTAAACCACGCAAGGGTCTACGGCTAAATTTGTTAAGTGTCTTTAAACAGTGCAGTTTTATGCATAAACGGATGTATATCTGCTTTCCTATTGCAACACTTCTTCAAATGATAGCGTTATATTCACACAAGTCAGATAACAATGTCGCGCTTAGATTAGACAGTGTCATGACCTCCATGTGTATGACCATGGTGTGAAAGTGACACCTGAGCATGAAACAGTGAGCACCGTTACCACTTAGTACACACAAGAGAAAAAAATAGTTTACCGCTATATGTGTACGAACGCTTGACGTCATTTTAGCGAGGGTCAACGCGCTCGCATCATAGACTTACACCTTATGTTGTAAGCAAAGAGTAGCGATTTATACGGCAACAATTTCAAATCAAGCCGAGCCAAATCGAATCAACTATTGACATCCGTTTATCTACGTAAAACTTAAATATAAAATGAAAACACAGGTATAACTATGTGACCGGTTAAAGTGTGTTGTTACACGTTACTCTGACAAGTTGGTAATATTATCATGAATAGAACCATTGAAATTATAAATGAAATTAGAAGTATTAACGCTTAACGTATTATGTCAGATAAGTAAATTGGTTGAACGGAACACAACTCGCATACACCTACACACTACTGCATAATACCAATAGACACTCAGAAATTAAGGACCAAACTGCACTACAACACTACTTTCCTAGACTTGGGCACAGAACAAAGGCCAGTTACAAAGAAGGGCTTCGATGTAATTATTATCAAATTCTACTGAATATAACATGCTCAAACTATGCTACAATTGTGCTAGAGTACATCACATCTGCAACTACCTTCGTTCCACGGTTGGCATCTACTGATGTTCTTCTTAAACTTGTAGAATGTACACTGCTCACAGACAAAGGGCACTAATCTATGCAACCATGACATCACCACCAAAGGGCAGATATCATATGTCATTATTCCTAATGGGGATCTAGTATAAATGTATCTGATAGGTGGCGCTACTAGTAGTGCGACTTCATGCAATATAACACATAGCTGATTAGAATACATGCATTTAGTACAGGCAGTGTGCCAAATGCCTTTACACAAATTATAATTACCCAAAACATCAATAAACTTGGTTGTATGGGGTATTTTGAAAAAAGTACAGGAGTTACGTTACACTTGTGGGGTCGTAGATTAGCTCGTGAAAGCTTAGCGCCCGAGGTGCACGCCATCTTAATTCTGAACATACATAGGGATAAATAGGCTAGGTCGATTATATAGTTAGATTAATGTAGCATAACATGCCAAAACAAATACAAACAAAAATGAAACATATGCATAATGATAGTATTAGTTGTTGTGCACCGTATTCTAGTTGTTTATAATATATATTATGTAAAATAATCAAATAGAGAAAATCAATATAATTATGTACAGTAGTAAACACAACAGCGACGAATGAATTATGTATTAGTACGATATTTTTATAACGTCATCATTGCATATTGGAACATAATACTACACATTTTTTATTTATTCTAAAAACAAAATATTGTATGACAATATAGGCCTATACACATGTTATATCGAGACAAGTTTCAAAAGTACAACACATTAGAACTTTATTACCATTACGTTTAACATTCTTATACACTCTGGATCAGTAGTTTGGCCGATACCGAGCGTGTGCAAAATCCCCAAAAAGCATATGCAAGGGGTCAATAATAAAACACAAAAATAATCAATGTACATTTGTTTGATAATGCCATTTAGATAAAACGTACATTGGTTAAGTTGGCCTCCAAAAATGTAAACCTGTGGTAAAGATTAATAGATTCACATTTTGACGTGGGGTAGTTTTTACGATACCGAGCGGATGACATAGACATACTGATTCTGGTAAGGATTGTAATTATTAGTAGACGTTTTTCACACATTTATCCGATATCCCTTAAGGTACGTAACAATGATTAATCATAAATATAATTTACTTTTTTCCAATTTGTTTACGTTGATACCACTTACGATACCCAACATATACACGAGACCGAGCGTATACCAATGAAAGATTTTAAAAATTACGCATTGCTGCCATCTTACGGCAATGCAAGTGATTGTCCATCGTGTAGACAACCCGGCAGGCATCAGACAGCAGACGAAGACTTCCTGCCCGAACGTATCCCGCGTAAATCGGGGTCCTAAGCTCAATACCATAGGCGCGGAAACAGGGGGCAGGGGGCAACTGCCCCCTGTGCTTCTGCTCGATACACGTGATGTTGGTTGGATTACATGTTATGCTATACACTCGGTACTCGTGCACGCTCGGTATCGCATGCTTGTTTGCACGCAAGATTAGCGTGTTTTGAGGATCATATAAGTAGTTTATTGTACTCATATCATTATGTGTATAAAAGTGCATGTTTATTCGGAATAGGCAAAGTTTCTCTACTAATTATACATATGTCACAATGGGAGGTTTCATCGTAAGTACACTAAACGGATTGCTTACCAATTATGTATATGGTATTTTCTATGGACGAACCTATACATTTGTAGCCTTTGCGATGAGCGGTCGGCAAGGGAAGCATACGGGCACACGTTCTCTCACTCAGTCGTACTAATGATAAATCAGGTTATACGTTTTCACAGTTTATTAAATGCGGAAAACCCTACCAATACAAGATATAATACACAACATACGGCTATGTCTGCTAAATACTACCCAGTTATAAATGTCAGAACGATAGGTTCAGACGGCGGCGGCTATTACAGCAACCGAATTGTAACCGATATATTCTAAATGTCAGAACGATAAGTTCAGACGGCGGCGGCTTATATACAGCAACCGAGTTATAGGTGTCACAACGATAAGTCAGACGGCGGCGGTTTATATATAGCAACCGAGAATTGAGAATTCTACAACACAGAAGGAGCATAGTTGTGACACGGAGACTGAAGAAAGGAGACTGAGAGGAGGGAAGGTGACCGGTGTGAAGGAACAAGAAATTGAGAAGACAGAGGGACGGAGGAAAAGTGTTCGGCAGAGGAAAAAAACGGGTCAGCGGGGAAAGATCAACAGGTAGTCAGACTGTAGAGAACGAGGAGAGACGCGACAGCGATACAGGTGGTGAAGAGGTAGATATCACAGAGGCAGTTGGTAAGACTGTGAGACAGAAGACTGATGGATGAAGACAGAGTGTTCAGCAAAAAAACAGAAAACACGACAGGCGTGAAGGTGACGGGGAGAAAGTGGCCGTAATGAAGGAGGAAGCCGGGGAAAAGGGATGGGAGAGGAGAGAAGAAAATGTGATGGGAGGAAAGATGAAGGGACGAAAGGAAGCGAGAATAAATGTGCTAGAAGAGAAGATGACAGGAGGAAAGGGGACAAGTGAAAAGGCGACAAGAAAGAAGGGAATGGAAGAGAATGTGACAGGAGAGAAGACGGCAAGAGGAAAAGACAACAACCAGACATATGCAAACCGGAGGAGCTACTCCGAGGCAGTGATTGAGGGGGCAATGAGAAAAGAGAGAGTGTTTATGGGCGATTCAATTCTGAGAAAAACAGACAAGACTATATGCGAGGGGAAGGACGTTGTTGTATGTCTACTGGGGGATAGGATAGAGCATGTGACCGAAAGGGTAGATAAGGTATTGGGGCATGGCAAGGGAGGGTCTATACTAGTACACGTTGGGACAAATAATGCAGACAAGGAGGGGACAACTGGGATAGTAGTGAAGTACAAACATTTAGTGAGGAAGTTAAAGAAGACAAGAGTGGAATTTTGCCAGTAATGGGAGGAAGGGGGGCAACATACAAAAACTGTAAGAGGATGGCGATCAACGCACTAGTTGAGCAGATGCGTGAAGAAGAGGGCGTGGGATTCGTAGATTTATGGGGGTACTTTGTTGGGAGAGAAATATATGTACATGAGAGATGGCCTACATCTAAGTGGAAAGGGGGCAGCAGTATTCTCAGAGAATCTGCTGCGATCTGTTGACAGTGGAACAGGTTGCATCTATTTAAACTAGATTCGCAGGGGGACTCGCAGATAAGCCTGAAACTGGAGGCATGGATAAAGACAGCACAAATAATTAAGCAAAGAACAGTCTGGAAAACTGTTCTGGAGCTGGATATAAATGTGTTTGTTTAAATGCAAGGAGTATAGTAAACAAAAGAAATGAACTAAACAGTATGGTAGAAGATATTGACCCTCACATAATAGGTATAACTGAATCATGGGCAACCACCGATATATCAGATGCTGAAATGGGTCTGACAGGATATGTAATGTTTAGGAAAGATAGAATAGGAAGAAGGGGAGGTGGAGTTATTTTATATATTAAAGAATCTATCCAGGCTTATGAAATAAATTAGACAGAGAAGCAGATTGCGAAGAAGCTGTTTGGTGAAACATTGTTACCGGAAACTGAACGTTAACGGTTGGATTAGTTTATCGAAGTCCAAACATAAGCATAGAAGAGCAAACGGGACTGTGTTAGGGGGATTTTAACCATGGGCATATAAAATGTAAATCTCTACAGAGTATGTGTAGTGAGGACCACACGTTTTTAGTTTTAGTACAAGATAGTTTCCTTTCTCAACATGTGCTAGAACCAACCAGGGGAGAGAAAGTGTTAGACATAGTTTTGTCCTCTCAGAATGAATTAGTTGAAAATATCAAGATATGTGAGCCACTGGGGAATAGTGATCACAACCAAATACATTTTACCATCAAAATAAAATCAGAAAGGAATATTAAAAAGCAGTACAGGAGAAATTTCCACAAAGGAAAATATAAGGACATAACGAAACATTTAGCAACAATAGATTGTTCCTTTAAAAACACACGGGAAACGGTCCAAAAAGAAACACTTATCCAAAGAAGCCATTAAAAAAAATAAGTATAAACAAATGATGTGGAAGTCATATAGACGTACTGGAAATGACGAAGACTATAACATTTATAAAGAAGCACTAAACCAAGCTACAGTTGAAATTAGAAATTCAAAGAGAAGATATGAACATAATTAGCTTGTAATATAAAACATGACAGCAAGAGTTTGTATGCGTATGTTCGAAGCAAACAGAAAGTTCAGGATAAGGTCGGTCCTCTAGAAGCTAGTGCTGGAAATATAATATCAGAGGGATTCTTAATGACAGAAGACCTGAATGAGTATTTTACTTCAGTGTTTACCAGAGAAGACATTAGTTCACTGCCAGTACCAGAGGCTAAGTTTAAGGGGGCAGAATCAGACTATTTAAGAAGTTAATTGTAACCCCAGAAATGGTAGCTAAGAAAATTTGGGCTATGAAGGATAATAAATCACTTGGATTGGATGGTGTTCGACCCAAACTACTATTGGAAATTGTGTAACAAAATTATCATACCGCTTGCAACAGTTTTCAACTTGTAATTAGAAGAGGGAGTGGTTCCTTTAGAATGGAAAGAAGCAAACGTTATACCGTTATTTAAAAAATGTTCGAGAAACAAGTCAAATAATTATAGAACAGTGAGTTTAACATCGGTGATTTGTAAATTATTAGAAAGACTAATTAAAGATCACATGGTGGATTTTCTTGCTAAACATCACTTGAACAACCCATCTCAACATGGGTTTCAAAAAGCGAGGTCATGCTTAACAAAATATGTTATGTTTTTTGGAAGATATAACTAATAGGATAGACGAGGGATCACCAGTATATATCATCAAAGTGCCACATCAAAGATTACTGGTTAAACTGAAGGCCCATGGCATAGGAAATGGTATCATTAACTGGATAGAAAAATGGATGAATGACAGAAGATTACGCGTAGTTGTTGATGGGGAGGCTTTAAACTGGAAATCAGTTTTGAGTGGGGTTCCACAGGGATGGATCAGTACTGGGACTTATATTATTCTTAATATATATAAACGATTTGGACGATGATACAGCTAGCAAGGTGTTGAAATTTGCAGATGATACAAAAGTGTTTAGAAGGCTTAAAAGTGATGGAGATAGACCGCATTTACAAGATGATCTTGACAGGTTGATCAAATGGTCTGAAAAGTGGCAAATGTTGTTCAATTTTGGGAAATGTAAATGCGTTCACACAGGACATGGGAACAAATATGTAGAATATACAATGGGGGGAACTGTACTAAGTAATACTGTAAAAGAAAAAGGTTTAGGGCTGACAATTAGTGCTGACATGAAGGTTTCAGAGCAGTGTGCAATTGCAGCTTCAAAAGGAAATCAAATCCTTGGATTGATTAGGCGAAATATAGCACATAAAGAAAACTAACTAATAATACAGCTGTACAAAACAATAGTTAGGCCTCATTTAGAATATTATATACATGCATGGAGGCCATATCACAAGAAGGACATAGATATGCTAGAAAGAGTACAGAGGAGAGCGACTAAAATGATACAAAAACTGAGGGATCTTAGTTATGAAAAACGCCTAAAAGAATGTGATTTAACAACACTAGAGACCAGGAGATTGAGAGGAGATCAGATAGAAGTGTTTATAATATTGAATGGTTATGACAATATTGATAGAAGTAAGTTTTTTTTAGTTAAGAAAGATAGAAAGACTAGAGGACATGAAGTTACGTTAGTAAAGGAGCAGTGTAGATTAGACGTAAGAAAGTTCTCATTTTCACAAAGGACTGTGAATGAATGGAACAGATTATCTCCTGATTGTGTGGGTGCTAGTAATGTGAATATGTTTAACAATAAAATCGACACATATCTCAGAAGGGCTGGATATATGTAGATAAAAGGGTTGGACTATCGATAAGCCAAAGGGCTTCCTTGTCCACCTGTCATCTAGAGTTAATTCTCTGGATGGCAATCTTGTTAAATCTTGTTAAAACCGAAGTATAGGTGTCAGAACGATATGTCAGACGGCGGCGGCCTATATACAGCAACCGAAGTATAGGTGTCAGAACGGTAAGTCAGACGGCGGCTTATATATACTGCAACCGAGTCTGCGAATAAGTGATTGTCACGGGTGTGCTGCCTGCAATAGTCTTTTAGTACGTCTCGCAGGACGTTCGGTGACAGTGCTTCACGAGAAACGTTCCTCCGGCAGTTTGCCCCAATAGTCGTCATGATACATCACTGGCCTGTGTTATGTACACATAGCTTCAGCATGCATCTTCGGGCCTGTTCTAACAAACAGCTCCCTCGCTGTGTCTGGCTGCATCCCCCAACCGCCAGCCCCGATCCTCATTAAAGCCCTCCTTATATTCAGCTAAATTCGTAGCCTTGGGACAGACGCGTTCCCTTTAGTGATGTCATTTCAAAAGTCTAGGGGTCTATAAGTTTTGGCAGGGTGCCAGCGAACTTACAGTAAACTTCTGAACAAAGACCCTTTGTATAGGGCTGTTGCCTCCCCAAAACCAAATGGCCTCAAAATTAAACAAATCCCCCACCCCAGCTATAGCCATTTGGATATAAATTGGCTTTTCGGAGCACTACCACATTCACTAATCAAGAACATTTATAGTATGTTTCCGCTCGGTATTCATATGTATACGCTCGGAAAAATACACATAATATTCATTGATATTTTAGACGTTCACAATAGTCGGCAAACGAATCAAATGAACAAAGGTCACGGGCATACTGAAAGAAAAGAAAGAATGATCCTAGCTATCTAGAATATGGACTACTAATAGGCAATGTATTCTTTCTAGCATATATATGTCCTTCTTGCGATATGGCCTCTCCACGCTTGTAAACAATATTCTATTGACTCTCACCTAAGACATGAACAAAACTAACAAAAGTTTTGGGTGGCTAAGTCCCCAACTCTGAATATCCGGCTATCCCCAAACTCCAAACCATTCCGACATACTCACAATGTGAAATGAATGAATCGTGGACAACGTTTGCGTATTCTAGGAAATGTTGATGTATACGTTTAGCTATAATTATGTGAATCAAGGGCGGATTATAAATATAATAAACATATGTCCAATATCTAGTGAACAACTGAGTTCGCTCACACGGTTGTGCATTTGTGTAATAGTATTCACTTAATTTTCTTTTAAACTCTTACGGATGCATTTTTTCTCATTTCCCAATATTATGGAATAATCTTATTAGTGCAGCTTTTGAGTTTAAGAATATACTTACTAACCTAAACATAATGTACCATACACGTTCTTGTATTGTTTTGTAAGCAAGATTGTTTTCATCAGAAAGCAGACAAGAACAATATTCCAGAGAAAGGATTTTATTGCGATGAAAGATAAAGATATACAAATGTCACACGCACAACAACACAGGTTGTTATTTTGTTGTTGTTACATTCTAAAGATACGCTGTGGTACGGCGATTGTTGCTGTTAGAATAGAAAGACGCAGACACGAACGTCTAGAAAATAGAAAGTCAATCGATGGCAGAGAAGTCGTCATCAATAGGCCAATTATGCAGGCATCCTACCACTTGTAGAAGCAGATCTAAAAAGAAAAACATAAGTTTTTATATACCCTCGCTACCTGTACCAGTGACATTAGACAAACAGTTGGTAGTACAGTTGCTACTAAAATACAAAAAAAAAAAAAAACGAACATTGCCTCTGCTGTTGAAATTGTTGTCGCTGTCATTGCTGCTGCTGCCGCTTCTACGACTGCTATTGCTACTACTACTACTACTACTACTACTACTACTACTACTACTACTACTACTACTACTACTACTGCATCTAATACTACTACTACTACTACTACTACTACAACAACAACTACTACTACTACTACTACTACTATTTCTACAACTAATAATAATAATAATAATAATACGACTACCAAAACATTGTATTATTAAAACTACTAAGGTAAATTGTTTAAATATAAACAATAAAATTTAAAAACATATCTCGTTAGGAAGTCAATCGCCAACAAAATCAACAAAGGAAACAGCAGACACGGTCTTCTGTCAATCGTTTAGCGTATTTCACACACTTATTATATATTGACATTAGACATATCCAATGACGTCATAATCAACTATTTGTACGGTCAATGCTCGCTGTTCCTGAAATAAAAGCAATCATGTTTCCTCGAACATACGTTAAATGTAAATAATCGAGCTAGCGCACGCGTGGGTGTACATATTAATGTTAAGTTCAATGCATCAAACTAAAAAGGTATTTATTTGGTAATGTCGACAATAATACTTCTTCTTCTATGTGCCATGTCTGTCACAGGCGTTGGCGATCATGGCCCTCCAAACCGCACGATCGTGTGTAGTTTGTAGCAGTTCTGTTGTGCTCCTTCCACACCATGTTGCGAGACTATCTATTATTTTTATTCTCTGGATCTTTTTCCTTCTATCTTTCCTGTTGTTACTATTTGTTCTATCTTTTTCTTTCTCATGACATGGCCTATAAATCGTGCTTGTTGTGTTCTATCTTTGTTGATGATCTTTCTTTTTGTCTTTTTTCTTGGCTGTCCTAAGGATGACTTAATTGCTTTGCTTTGCAGTCCATGGCACTCGCAGCATTCTTCTTAAGAACCACATTTCAGTGGCTTCTATGGTTTTTTGTGAGCTTTAGGTTATTGTCCAGGATTCACATCCATATAGCAATATGGGCTCTATGTAGCATTGCAGTACACGTTTTCTCACTTCAATTGATATATTTTTATTTGTTCAAATGTTTTTCATGTGGTGAAAAGCTGTTTTGGTTTGAGCAATTCTTCTCTTTATCTCATCGTTGCATCGACCGTCGGAAGTTATTAGTGATCCCAGATAGTTAAACGTTCGGACTTGCTTCAAAACAGTACCATATGCTACCATGTTGCATGTTGGAGAGTAATTTTTCTTTGAGATGACCATGATTTATGTTTTCTTTTTGTTCAGGGACCGACCTTTTTTATCACTTTCCCTTATTACTGTATCTAACATCAGTTGTAGATCTATTTCGTTCTCAGCAATCAGTACCGTGTCGTCTGCATATTGTAAATAATTCATGTTGTATCCCTCTACTTGAATGCCTGGCATATATTCTAATGTGCGTAAGATAATCTCAATATAGTGAAAGGAGATCGGATGATAGGACACACCCTTGTCTTACACCACGTTTTATTTCTTGGAATTTACTGATGTCATTTTCTATTCGTATTGCTGCTGTTTGTTCCCAGTATAGATTTCTCACTACTCTCAGATCTTTCCCATTAATGGTCAAACTTTCCAGCATTGATATGATTTCTTCATGACGAACTCTGTCAAATGCCTTTGTGTAATCAATAAAACATACAATCAGATCTTTCTGCACTTCCAGTGCTCTCTCAATCAGTGTTCGTAGGATGTATATTGCATTACTTGCACCTTTATCTTCTACAAATCCACATTGTTCTTCAGCAATTTCCGGCTTTACTTTGTTTCTCATTCTGGTCATAATAATTTTAAGCAACATCTTGGTGAAGTGACTCATGAGACTAATTGTACGGTGTAGTTCACATTCAATCGCACCTGGTTTCTTTGGTATTGCTACAAAAATTGGATCTGGATAAATCAGTTGGGATTCGTCCGCTGCCATATATTTTGTTCAAGAAGTCTGTTACTATATCAACACCAAATTCCTCTAAACACTCAATCATGTCAAAGGTAATATTATCTGGTCCAGCAGCTTTTCCCTTTTTCATTGATCTGATGACTTTTCGAACCTCGTCCTTCAAAATAGGAGGACCATCAAAGTTCTTCTTAATTGATGGTCTTTCACCCCTGTCATCATCGTACAGTTCACCAATATATTCTGACCATCCCTCAGGTATTTTGTCTTTGTCCATTATTATGTTTCCTTCTTTAGATTTCAGGCAACCTGTAGCAGAGCATGTTCTTTTCCCTGTGATTTCTATTATTCTAGCATGCATGGATTTTGTGTCGTGCTTATTCTTCTGTTCAATTTCTTTGCATTGTTCATTAAGCCATTCGTCTTTCGCTAGATTACATTTGGCCGTTATATCCTTGTTCATTGCTACATATGCATCATGATTTTGCTTAATTTTCCTCCTTTCATCCATCAACTTTAGAATATCGTCATTCATCAAATTTGTCTTTGCTTTTCTGCATTACCTAGGAATAGTTTCTTCTGCAGCCTGTGTGATTGATTCCTTCATTTGTTCCCATTTGTCGTCCACATCTTGAATGTCATTCACAACATTGAAACTGTTTTGTACTGCTACATTGAATTTCTCTGATCGCTGAATCTGATTTTAGTATATTCATGTCTAGTTTCAGGTTCCTTGTTGCTCTTTTCCTTTTCTTCAGTTTCAGTCGGAACTTGGCTCGCACTGGCACATGGTCGGAATCGCAGTCTGCCCCGGGAAAGGTCTTTGCCACCAGTAGGGCATTTCTAAATCTTTTACTGACCAGGATATAATCAATTTGGTTCCGTGTATGGTCTCCTGGACTTTTCCAAGTAGTCCAAAATCTTCTTGGGTGTTGTTGGAACCAGGTGTTTCCTACAATCATGTCAGGAGATTTTGTCCACTCTATTAGTTCATCTCCTCTCTCATTTCTGCTCCCCAGGCCATATGGTCCAACTATGTCTTTCGATATGTTCCAGTGTCCTAATAAGCATTTTGCTCTTTCTTCATCCAACACAATTCCAACTCCTCTTTCATGTTTATCGCCTCCTGAGTAAATTATTGTGTTATTATCTGATGTCATCAATCCTGCCCCTGTCCATCATGTCTGCACAATAATACTAGATGACCAATATTCGCCTAATATAGACATGTTAGTATGAAGAGGTAATACTTACGTTGTCCATGTAGCCTTTGAAGAAGCTGTCACCGCGTTCCTTGATGAAAGCACCGATCACAAGAGGGCAATGACTCTCTCTAATTGGACCTATGACAATGAAACAGATTATATATCAACCATGTTACCAGGATTAGCGACATAATACACAATACAGGAGATATAAAAAAGCAGTCGAATTGCGACAAAGCGTTGTAAGAAAGTGTTCTTTTATAAATGACCATTTATGTAGGAAAATATTGACCGCTTAATACATATGTGCAGACATTTTACAGGAGAGATGTCGTATTAGTGAATAATACCTGGGCAATATGATCGTGGCACCATGGCTGACTAAAGGCATGAATTGTCATGTCCATATTAACAAGAAAACTAACAAAACAGACCATAACATAATATCACACCACTTTATGAGAGAACAAAGTAAAAGAAAAAAAGAAAAAAACTAATATATAACAGATGTCGAGGATCGGAATCGAGACTAGTCTCACCAGTGGCAGACAGGGAAACAAGATAATTATGTATGTATGTACAGGCTGTATGTACGTATGCATGTATGTATGTATGTATGGATGTATGTATGTATGTATGCATATATGCATGGTTGTTGTTCCCACAATCATATAACGCATATATATATATAAAGCAGAGCTAACTTTCAGATGATTTCGTACCTCCAAAGGCATCAGTATCAGGACTGTTTTTCGTACCGCACATCACCTGCAATGTCGATCCAACCCAGTTCATCTGAGCGAAGGCCCAAACGTCAAGTCCAGGGGATGTCTAAAATAAAATTGTACAAATGTTCAAACAGGCACTCGTGAGCTCGTATTCAGTACAATGCTTGTTTGCTATTAGAGCCGAGACGGGTGATGTTCCGGTGGATTAGCTCCCTGTCCGGGTGTGTTAATGCTATGCACTGCGATACGTCAAATAAAGTTCTCTACATTTCCATTGCCATTGCTATTGAAAGCCTATTTAATCGTTGATTTGTTGCGCTCTGGGTAGCAGGATCTTCAAATAATTAGTAACGAAACACAGCTGACCTATATACGAAATTAATTACGTAGTATGTACATACATACATACATACATACATACATACATACATACATACGTGCATACATACATAAGCAATCATAACTGAACGGCGATGACAAAGAGTGTATTGTTAGAGACAACACGATCTAATACGTGTTACTCACCACTTGCACGTCCGCAGAACCAGGAACACCCCCCACTGATTCCTTGAGCCCGGCCTTTAAATTACCGGCATTCGCAGAAATGTAGAGCGAGTTTCCTGCAGCGTACGGCACAGTGGAGTTTGGGAAGCAGTCGTTGCTGACGATGCCCTGGTCAATGTCACCACTGAACGAAATCATCTTGTATGCCAATTCGATTCTCAGACTAGGCCAGTGACCGTAGTTATTGGAGAAGAATGGCAGTTCGAGAACGCTTTCGTTGAAGTAGCCGCATTTCTTGCCTTCGGGACAATCTGGCGAAGTGACGACGGTGACGCCGTCATTGAACACAAACGGGCGGTAGTGCCCTGAGGTGTTGGACACCAAGTCATCGTCCTCGAAGTTTATGCAGAACATCAGAGGGTCTTCGACTGTTAAACACATTTTAAATCAAACTAAACATGTGTTCATTTGCAGAACTATATATCAAATTGATTCGTAATAATAAGCATTTAATCACAATTTAATCGTATATATATGTATATATATTATATGTAACCACCCAAAAATATGCACGTGTATGGGGAAGTGGTTGAGTGGGTGATTGGATGTGGGTTCTACAAAGGAAACAGGTCCTATTTGAAACATGACTTATAACATATGTTAGTGAGGTATAAACAGCTGTATCTAGTTTAACGTAGGAGTGGACTTTTTCAGAACGATATATCACACGAATGAATTAACCCACTGCGGCTTTTACTTTCCTTCCTGTGCGTGGACCTGTACAGCCCCTACGGTTGATGTCTGTTCGGAGGGACCAACGGATTATAGTGTATCTTTCGAAATACACAGGCAACAGTAAAACGCATACACAAAACTATGATGCACATTACATATCATGCTCGCAATTTTAAGACGTTCACGTCTACGATTGTATGAATCTATTGAAAAGGTATTATAGCACCATGCCCTAACAAATCGATGACGACGGTGATGGTGATTATGATAATAATAGTGATGATGGTGGTGGCGGTATTGATACGTTGACGCTATAAAAACAATAAACGGAGTGCAACGTACTTGGTGTGGTGTAGTCCTGGGAAACGGTCTCGTGTCCTGTTTTAACGCAATGCACGGGATGAAACCAGACTTGGACACACGTCAACTGTGCCTGGTCCCAGAACGAGCATATGGGGCATTCCATGGGGAATGTATTGAAACCTCCCTCGCCGTTCGGCTCACACATGTAGAACTTGGCGCAATTATTTGGGTCAGCCGCGAAGCCGGGAGTGCTCTTCGTCAGGTTGTAGCACAGATGGCAGGCCTCTACATTGAGGTGAGACAATGCAAATACATTTAACATTGTGGTTCAACCTTTTATTTTGGCTGAATTCACATGCCTTCCACCTAAATGTGAGGAATGGTCACGTAAACCTTTTTGAAATTGCAACGAATTGACATTGATGATTTATTTGTTCATGTGAAACTGTGCTAGTGTATAAAACATGTATTTATAAAATATTAGCTGTTTCCATTATTTTTTTCTGCGAATGCGTATAGAACGTCAGCATCTGATTTGTCTAAAACACGACATATTATGATATATAAAATCGTGTGTATTTCATGGAAGTAAGACATGAGGCGACACAGCACACATTGAATGTCGACTTCATCCGTTATCAGGTTACATCAATAAACATAATCGCCAACCATCGATGCAACCATGAATTATCCTGGTTGCATTATTCAGTTGTCTTCTGCGATCATTGGCCATTTAAAACATTAAATTAACAAACTATTCATACGTGTTACGTTATTATAAGATGTGAGGCATTAAAACATACTTTGGAGGTCGACATGACCTGCCCCTCCTTTAGAACAGCAATGTGGGTTATACATCGATGCAAACGGCTCTACGTCGACCTCAATACCACCAGCGGATAGAGGCCAGCCGATGGGAGGATTGTCGCAGGTGATGTCTACAAGAACACACGCGTGATATTCATCAATATTTATCACAATGTACGTACATATTTCAGGAAGCATAATAAATACACATAAGTTATATTTTTACGGTAGGCATGTGTGCGTTTGCATGCATGCGTACGTGTGTGTGCATGTAATGATATGTAATTTGTACATTGGAATTAAATTCACATTTAGCACGTCATCGTAATCCACTCAAGGCAAGTTCATCACATCAGTATCCAACAGTTTCAGCGAATTTTTAAGCTAACATTATATATATATATATATATATATATATGTATATCCATATAATAATTTTTAGTTTTAATAGATCCCTTCAATACTTGAGGTAATATTAAGATATACAAAACATTGTACTATTGCCACTTACTCCCAGCAACGATCACGGCCAGAAAAAGAAGACCTAGTCCACATTGTAGCAGTGCCATCGTCTCTCTACCGAAGAAACAATGATAAACATTACACACCGAAGTGGCAACCATGATGTTTTAATGTCGTACATCTACTCTCGCACACATATTATCGGAATATTTTCGCTGTCTTATAATCGTAATCAACTGTCGTTGATGTTTAACAAATGCAATGTGCAGTGTACGCAAATCAGCCATGTTACAATGTCAACGATCCCAACACTGTATTGTCGGGATTTGGTTGATACTAAGTAACAACCGAGTTGCACTGCTGATCGTAAATTTCTGTTGATTATGTTATGTAGTATATACTCTTAACTTAAAAGCAATACAGTTAATGCAATACGTAACTATAAACGAGCACTTATTTCACTCAGCAAATTCGCAATCGTCTCACCTGAATCAGTTGTCGCTGACACACGCAGAAGATCTTGTGGTAGTCGACTCGTCTTCTGTTGGGTCGATGTGTGACTGTCACCTGCCGCTCCTTCTTTTATAGCAGCCCAACTCGTAAATTTATACCTACTTTGGCGAATCTGATTTCGCTACGTGTGTTGTTGTTGCATCGTCGACGCGGAATTTATACTCAATCAACCAATAGGATCGGCAGAGGCTGCCCACGCACATGCCTGTGACAACGTGGGGTGGTGGGGCTACAAGGCATCATCGCTTTATCGTGTGTATTCGTTCGCAGTGAATCGTTTTGAGAGTATTCATGCACAGCGAAGCTCACACATGTAATACAACGGGTATATCACCACTAAGATCACAACGAACTCAAATATGAACGTTGTATCTCAGCGTGTGCGGAAGTGGATGTTGGTATACTGATGTTCCACAGCTGTCGTGTTTCACATGTTTTGTGGTCATACCATCTTCGCAAGCCAGCGGTGGTGACTACATGCTCTGTCCCTGTTAGATCTCCTTCGCATTGTACGGAAGTTTGTTGAATCAAATTCATGATTGACTTCGCCGTACCACCCGTGAGAATAGGGCAGACACTTGACCGACACGTGCATCAGTTTCATGACAAAGGTCTCGAGATCCAGGGATCACAATATAATTACCCATTCGACCACTCACACTAACCGCTTAGCGGTATTGCGTTTTCAAATACCTAACTTCGTCTACTTACCAAACCAACGGAACTTGCCGGCAAGCGATATTGTTAGCTGAGTTATTTTCAGAGTTGTGCATAGCTATCCGCCAAGGGCCCTGATAATGATGTAATCAGCAGCTGCACCTTATATCATTCAGAATACTATTGGATTACCTCGAATGGTGTACCACTGCAGCATATTGTTGAAAACCATTAAAAAAACATTCAACAACGTATTCTAAAAAACAAATTCAACCTTATATAAACTGTTGAATACCACTGATTATCACTCAATGTAGTGCATGAACTACTAAACGGCAGTTAAATAGCCCATTGGTACTTCATATATTCCAAACACACACCACTAAAAGGGATAGATACGGGATATATACCACAAAATGATGCAGTTAAAATACCATTGACATTAACAGTTAGAATACCATACACATAAAAGTGTCACTTTTGAGCACACATAGAACAGAAAACACAGTGAAGGTAAATTAACAACAGTTTAATGGTATGCCGGTCTTATTTTGTTGGCACATGCATATGTGTAAGCCCTGTTTACTAATACAAGATTACTGTATATGTAGAATATATAAACAAACTTATTATATAAAAGATGTCAGCGAAAACACGTGTAGTCCAGAATAAGGAAGTAATTGCACGGTGACTTCACGTGTACGCGTACCACAAACATGGATCACCAGCTAAACTAAACAACTACTGGCTAAAACAACACAACCACTAAACACTAGAACAACCGTCAACATGCAACCGGTACTCGGCTGGATGGCCCTACTCTCCTGTCAGCCGAGCCACAATTAACCTGCATATAATATACCAAATACATATTACATGGGTGTCAATCAACTGAAATACAATATAATTATTTATTATACTTTTCATATATATTAGATTATAAACAACATCTTAGTGTCTCACGCATGGATTGTAAAAAAGCGCTATATACACATAATTACAGTAAACAGGTAATGTGATATTAAGCAAGAATGTCACAATATATAGATCCAAACTACTGTGGGTTACAACCACGAACACTAAAGAACACTGGCCAAAATAATGGCATCACCTAGCGATTAACAGCGAACATAATGTTCGCAACATCATTACCAACTAAATGCAATTCACATGAAAGCTACGTACCAGATGGGTTTCATACAAACCTTGTTCTTACCACATTATATAAAAAAAAATGTGTTGTTTAATGTCGCCTAACACGGCCAGTACCATTGTGACACTGATTTATCATTGAATGGTATTGAATGATATGTTAAAATACCATTGGGAGTACCATTGAGACACTAATTTATCATTGATTGGACCAGTGGTATTGAATGGTATATTCAAATACCATTGAAAGTACCACTGAGTCCTACCGATTAACCATTGAATGGTCCAACGGTATCGAATGGTATTCAATGGTATATCATTGGCTCTTTTTTGTAAGGGACATTACATATTTGGATAAGAAAGAAACGGATTCACGACTTATTAAACCAGTTCAGGATGCAATATTTTAATCAGCAATTGTGTATTATTTAGAACAGCGGTATTTAACCTTTTGGCATTGTTACCCCTTGAGCCAGTGAACGCCACCGTGATTACCCCTCCATTTTTAAATACTAAATTCCAGAAAAAGGATTATTTTGAAAGAACATGTATATGTATAATTGACATATTTATTGGTAAAATAATTTGATTTAGCATTAGCTATACATTGGCTTTTCATTTTAAAAATAAGATCAAACGATTGACATGCAATACTTTACAAACAAAAGTATATGTGTGTGGTTCAAGTTGCGTCTTCTTGATCAGCTTAGAAATTCGACGCGGTGTCACAACAAGAGCATATTTTCAAATACCAGTCATCACTAGCAATACATTGGGAGAAGGAATGTGAAACCCCTGTAATAGTAAACTGGGTATCCAACACCAGCCATTTGTCTGAAAGTTCTGAGGCCACAATCCAGAAAGTCTTCTTTCAGCATGCTACCTTCTCGCAAGCCAAGGAATTTGATATTTATCTTTGACGAATCCTTCGCCCACTGAAAACGTATTCCCACCCATGCATTCTTCTCACAGTGTTCCAGACTTGGAAAATATCTCATGATGACCTCTTCCTTGGAAGGTATATGCACATTATATCATTTTGAAGAATATGGATACCACATTACCCTAAACTTCATGTTGGCAAAACTTGCTTTGCGAAGGGAGCATTGGGCTGTGAGAATATTCAACACAGTCCTTTCTTGAGACAGGTTTAGTTGATTGATCTCCCTGAAAGATGTGCAAACCAGCTTTATAATAAAAGTATGGCCTCTTTGTGTGACATCGTCACCTGAAAGTTTGGTATGTAGCGTTTCTCTCCCTTCCATGAACATTATGATTTTATTCCCATAATTCAACCACATAATGAAATCCTGTCCCCAGGATAACCAGCGATTATCCAAGTGTCGACTACAACCTCTTCACTTTCACTGACAATTGTGGGGATCGTAGCACTCCATGTTAAACCATTCAGAGATCATACAGTCTTTTTTAGAGTCGCAGGTGAGCACGACAGACAATATAATGTTGATTCATTCATTCATTCACACTTCTGCATCGGAAATGGTGTTATCCAATATCTGTCTCACAGATTAAATTTCCACTGTTCCAACTGTGTCCAAAAATGATATCTGGTCCACTTGTCTACCTTGCTTGTTCCGCGCCAAGGATGAGCCTCGGTACTTCAACTAAACATGGCTAGGTGAGATCCTCTCTGATTGCAAGAGAGCTGTTACTTTCAGTACGTCATACCATGACATATATCCAATGAAGCGTGCCACAAGAGCGTTATCATGATGAAATAATTACTGAAATGTCCATACTTCAAAAAGCTTCAGTTACCCCAAAAAAAACCGACTTACCCCCAAAGTGGTAATTACCCACATATTAAATACCGCTGATTTAGAACGCAGTAATTGTCACGTAATTACTCTTGTTCTTGTATATCGTCTGTGCCATGTTTGCAAATATGCATGTTTGTTTGGTGGTAGTGGAACCCAGTGGTACAGTGAATAGAGAATCTCGACCGAGATAACCTGGGATCGAAATATATGCTGCAGACAGCCGTGGATATTTGTGTACAAAAAGTGTTCAGTGCTGCGAGACTGAATGCGATCGAGATATGTCGAGATGGTGTTCGATTAAACAGGTCTGCCAGATGGTAAAGTGTAAATCGCTTTGAGCAGTCCTGAGGACTGGATACTGCCTTATATAAGAATGTACATTTACCTTTTCAGTGTTTGAGATACACCACCTTGCATATTCTTGCGTTGATTAACAGGTTTAGAAATAAAACGATAATACTAGTTTGCGTGTTTATCTTGCTAGTTAATACAATGAACAAACTGTTTCTATCTACTTACGATAATGCTAGCAATAATGTGTTTATTTCAAACAGCCAGTATGTCCATTCAATAAAGCAGATACATTACTAATAACAGTATATTCATTTAAAAAATAATTACATTGATAAAACAGTATATTTCAAATATATATATATATATGTATATATATATAAAAAGCCAGGATTCACCGTTGTCGTAATTGCGACTTACAATACACGTCGTTGGTAACAATGTTCTGATTATTGGTATTCACAGACATGTTGATCCATTCAGCCTCAACCGATTAGTCATTACAAATAGCATGTCCATGGAATTTACAAAACGTGACAAAATGTTACTTATTTCCTCCTTATTGTACTTCCCTGGCAAAATTAGATTTTCTACAAAAATTTTGATGACCAGGGATTTACCAGCATTATGCTGAACGTCGTGCTGACATCCATAGGAGTAACATAACTCGAATAAAGCTAGTAGTCCTTTAGCGGAAGGAACAAAATGTATGTCATCCGCGTATATCAGGTGATTAACAACCTTATTATCAAGACTACAACCAATATGTTGTTTGTGCAGTAGTATACACAAATTGTGTATATCAATCGTAATTATAACCGAACTTGCGTGTGTATCCTGGCATGCTAACGGTTTCCTCTTAGACGGCATGAATATCGGGTAAAGGCTAAGTTCAAGGGGGCAGATTCAGACTATTTAGGACAGTAAATTGTAACCCCGGAAATGGTAGCTAAGAAAATAATGGCTATGACGGATAATAAATCACCTGGAGTGGATGGGATTCCGCGTAAACTACTATTGGAAATTGTAGGACAAATTAGCGTACCGCTTGCTACAGTTTTCAATTTGTCATTAGAAGAGGGAGTGCTTTATTTAGAATGGAAAGAGGCAAACATTATACCGTTATTTAAAAAAAGGTTCGAGAAACAAGTCAGAGAACAATAGGCCAGTGAGTTTAACATCAGTGATTTGCCAATTTTTAGAAAGGCCAATTAAAGATCACATGGTAGATTTTCTTGTTAAACCTAACTTGATAAACACATCTCATGCTTTAGAAATATGTTATGTTTTTTGGAAGACATCACTAAGTGGGTAGATGAGGGATCACCAGAAGATATCATCTATTTAGATTTTCAAAGATTTCGACAAAGTACCACATCAAAGAATACTACTTAATCTAAAGGCCCATGGCATAGAAAATGGCATAATGAACTGGATAGAAAAATGGCTGATTGACAGAAGACTTGTAGTAGGTGATGGGGAGGCTTCAAACGGTAAATCCATATTACGTGGGGTACCACAGGGATCAGTACTATGACCTATATTATTCTTAATATATATATATATCAACGAACTGGATGATGAAATAACAAGCAAGGTGTTGAAATGTGCGGATGATACAAAAGTGTTTAGAAGGATTAAAGGTGATGGAGATAGACAACAGTTATAAGATGATCTTGACAGGTTGATCAAATGTTTTGAAAAGTGGCAAATGTAAATGCCTCCACACAGGACATGGGAATGAAGATGTAGAATATACAATGGGGGGTTCTGTACTAAGTACTACTGTAAAATAAAACACTTAGCGTTAACCATTAGTGCTGATATGAAGGTTTCAGAACAGTGCGGAACTGCAGCTTCAAAGGGAAATAAAATCCTTGGATTAATTACGCGAAATATAGCGTATAAGGAAAAATAACTTATAATACCGCTATACAAAACAATCGTGAGGCTTCATTTAGAATATTGTATACAAGCGTGGAGGCCATATCGCAAGAAGGACATATATATGCCAGAAAGAGTACAGAGGAGAGCGACTAAAATGATATCAAAACGGAGGGATCTTAGTTTTGAAATTCGCCTAAAAGACTGTGATTTAACAATACTAGAGACCAGGAGATTGAGAGGAGATCAGATAGAAGGGTTATTTAAAATACTGAATTGTTATGAAAATATTGAGAGAAACATTTTTTCTCTGTTAAAAAAGATAGAAGGACTAGAGGACACGAAGTTATATTAGCGAAGGAGCAGTGTAGATTATATATAAGAAAGTTCTAATTTTCACAAAAGACTGTAAATGAATGGAACATATTATCTGCTGATTGTATGAATGCTAATATCTTGAATATGTTTAAAGATAAAATCGACACATACCTCAGAAAGGCGGGGTAGACATAGATAAAAGGGTTGGACTCTTTTATAAGCCAGAGGGCTTCCTTGTCCACCTGCCATCTAGAGTTAATTCGCTGGGTGGCAATCTTGTTAAATCTTGTTAAATCAATCTTATTAGAATGCCAAGATAGCAAGGATTAATCTACGATCCCTAGAATGGGATTGAATAATAATGTGAGTGTATTTCCTAAATATGACATAAGTGGTTTGATGATTTGAAAGAGTAAATTGTTGTTTGCACAATGTGTCATTTTTATGCGAGAGCACTAAAGGTAGATTAACAAATTCATCCCGATAATGAATTACGAATATGATTGTTACCCAACGCTGGAGATACATTGTCCCTTCGCCCAGTCATGAGTTCCTAAATATATTGACAAGAAAAAAAACACGAATATAATGTAATGCGACATCCATCCAATATCGCGCGTATCTAATATAATTCTTTGACGATTGATGTCCGTTTGTTAGGTAAACATATGTTCGGCGTAGGCAGTCAACAAAGGTTATGCTTATATAATTTATGATACATGAAACTGCTTAAAACATTATTATTATTATTATTATTATAAAACGAATGCCAGTTAGTTGTCATAATGTAGCCATATTTGTTCATAGTATGCTATGCTTATCACAGCAAGTGAACAATGCTCATTGTGTGTAACACTAGTTTACGTTTGCTGGAATGGCAGTGAAAACACAGGGTTGTTAATGTGACTAACTTAAAGTAGTAATCCAATAGTACATTATATGACTACCTCCTGTGTTGTCACATGTACCACCCTCATTGTGGGAATGACTACATTATTAGTCAAACGGATTGCACTGACTACTTCCTGATCGTAATTACTATTTTGTTAGTTAGATCTGACTAGCTTCTGATGCTAATGACTACTTTGTTTTGTCACGATTTGCATGTTAAAAAATCGGTGTCAATGCAAGAAATATAACAACGACTTTGAGATATTTTCTGTTTGGGGGATTTTACAATGGGTCTGTATAATACTGAAGCAGTGTGTTGAACCTGCTACAGCAGAGCAACAAAATATTTCATGTACAAAAAGTGAAACATTTGAACCAACTTACAATAGGCACCGCACCATAAATGATACATAGAAAACATAATGCACAAAATAATGTACCCATTTCATGAAACACAGTTTCAAGTACATATTAACTTGTGACACCATTACATCAAGTATGCAAGATGGCTGGTGCACATGTGTCCTGAATATTGTCACGGTAAATCACTTCTGATTAGAAGTCTGGACAGGGCTGGTAGCTTTGGTACCAATTGTAATGTTGATCTTTTCTTCTTGGCATTCATCGCACTCTATTTTCATCATAACGTTGCTTCTTCGGCTTTTGCCTCGATTATCCAGGCGCCGCGAGATGGGAGGACCGTAGGGCTCCCGTTCTACCGCCTCGAAGATCAAACTGGTTTTCACTGTTTCGCTGATCCCAGTTTACGCTGAATCCGGGTAGAGATGATGGTTGGCTCTTAGGCTAACAGTAAAAGTTAAAGAAGAGTGAACTTATATACGTGTATGCTACGCATTGGAAACTTTAGTTATATTTACATAAGTGATAAACAGAAAAGTTAACTCCTAATTTATACTTGGATTAAGAATCTCGATAACGAAGCTGATTGGCTGCTCGCCCAAAACATTTGCTGCAAAATGGATTCTCAAGTAGCAAAAGCCTCGATTACTCAGGCACAGCGAAATGGGAGCACCGTAGCAACAGTATGATATGCGTGTCCACGATACCAGTCATTACCTTCTCAGTGAAAACTCAGTGAAAAGGAATATTTTTGGCACAAAGTAGTTTGGTGAATAACGGTGAACACTGCAAACCTTCAATGGCATAATGGCTCATGCAGATTGCCTGTCCAAAGCTATTGCCGTCTATGTAGACATCAGCATTGGGATCGTCGTAAAGAGTGCGAAGGAGGATCGGAACATTTTCTGTGCCCTGCAGAGAACGACACATTTCAGCATAAGCAGCATGTTGCAATGCAACTACAATTAATTGTGTAAATTGCTGATGCATCTCTTCATAGTTGAAAAATTTGTTTATGCAATAGAGTATCAGTTTACCCAATAACATGACGGGGGACAGATGTGAACAGTTTAGGCTACCATTCAGTAGTCACAGCTACTATCTAGTAGTACTACATATAGTTGTCAACATGACTATCCAACAAATACAATTGACTACCATGATTCTTTCGACATTGTGTAGAATCGGGCACCAGAAGCTGGTGGGCCATTCAACAACATTCATTCGCGACAACGAGCAAAACCTGCCGTTCGGTGTTTGTCGGTTTCTCTCCGCAACATTATTGGGGCACATACATGCAGTTCCAGAAAATAACTTCAGATTCGTTGTCGTGTCCCACACTAGTTGCACTACGTCGACAAATGTGCACTGATCCGGTCACATAACCACCTTACGACAAATCGTTGTAAGACGTACAAACGGACGATTAATAAAATCAGCTTAGCTATGAACGCCTTTGCACTGGACAGATTGTTTTGTTTTAGTGGGTTGGCATAGCAAACCATTTTGTGATAAAAGCACTAAATTTGGAACTCATGTAGACTGAAATATAACAAACAAATTTGGATCCAAGCCATCGCAAATTTTATTTTGTCGCTGGCGACAATGGCGACCATTTTACACAATGACGGTCAGACAATTTTAATCGGTGTTCGAAATAAAAATTCCTGAAAAAAATGTTTATATTTAGTGAGGACAGGTGACATTATGACCTTCTTTAACAACGTGTAAAGAGTTTGACAAGGAGTTAGTGGACCAGATGTTTTAGTAGATAATAGATGCAGAAATGCTGAACGTGTCATGTTTTTATTGATACATTTTGAAGCAATGTTTGAGAATTGTAATATCTTTATAACGTACATAATGATTCAGTAATCCAGAACTTTTCTTCTTCTGTTCTCTCAATTATCTTGCACTACTTTCACCACCACCTGTCACAATTCCCTTCTACATGTTACTATCGTTCTCCACTCCTCTCCCAATCCTTCCAAGTCTCCATTTAAGCAGTCTTCCTATCGCAGTCTAGGTTTACTTCGCCTCCTTTTCCCCTCCACTCTCTTGGCATCTGCTTTCTTTGCTAGTCGTGTTTCTTCCATTCTCTCCACATGCCAGGCCCACTTCAATCGAATCCTCACCAGCTTCTTCTTTAGGCTTTCTTTTACTCCTCCTTTAATTCCCCCATTCTTCGCTGATCATTTATCCTTACTGCCGCAATTCTTCTTACCTAATTGTTTTTACAAACTTGCACCTTCTTTTGTTGTTTCTCAGTCAGTGCCATCGCCTCTAGGTCATGCTGATATGCCGGGGTGATATATGAAAAGAGCACCTTTCGTTTGAGTTTACGCGATGTGCGACACTCTCCCATCACCCCTTCAACTTTCCTACATGCATTTGTGCCTGCTTCTATCCTCCTGCGAATTTCGGTGTCTGAGTTACCATACCCGCATATCGCTCCACCCACGTATACAACATTGTCTCTTTGTTTTAGTTATTCCCCTTCAGATGTACTTCCAGTTGTTTGCTTTGCTGCCCCACCCAAAATACCTCGTCTTCTCCAAATTAACTTTCAATCCATGTCTGCTGAAAGTATTCTTCCACTGTATCAGATTTTCTTGGACATTCCCTTCCCAGTCCTCTACCACTGCCAGATTGTCTGCATACAGTAGATTACGGATGACGTCTCTCGTACTAGTCTTGCTGTTTATCAGTTCCACCGCTGCGCTAAACAACAGTGTGCTCAGGGCACCCCCATGTCTCAGGCGGACATTTACTTCAAACTCTCCTAACACTCCCAGTCCAGAAAATACATTTCTTCATATTTCCATTCTACCATCCTCACCTCTGACTATGGGACCCCATCCACCAGAGTGTCGCTATCGCCGTCTACATTGGTACATTTTCTTGGGTCATGCAAGTTTGCCTTTCTTTTCCATACTGGGACAGTCAGTTCCGTTCTCCACTCTTCTGGAATCGTAAACCTATCTCATGCAGGTGTTCGGCAATCTTTTTTCCCACCATATTTTAACTCGTTCAAGCACCTCCAATCGCTCTTCATTAATACCTGCCGCCCGGCCTCTCTTCATCTTCTTCATTGCTCTCTCTCCACCTCAGCATCCACAATCTCCTCCCCGTAAGATTTCCATAAACTGCACCTGATATATCCAGTTGTCTGTTTTCCTTTGGATTAGCAATCCCAGCCTTGTAGCACCTCAGTCCTGTCTGTCACTAGCATTCCGTTCTTGTATTTGATCACTGTTCCAGCTATCTCTATTTGCCTTATCCACAGCTCTTCTAACTGCATTCTTTTTCTGTTCAATCAGTTGCTGTATTGTTATATCAGGTTGCCCGCTATTCCCTTTGATCACTTCTATCTCCGTCCATACCTCTCTCTTTTCTCCAACTGCTGTGGCTACTTCGTCAGTCCACCATGTCTGTTTTTGCTCTTCGAAAAAGCTCCTCCCTTACCAGGTTTTCTGCTGCACGGCTTCTCAATTGCTCCAATGAAAGCATCTTTAAAGAATTGTCATTCTCTTCCACTGTTCCTGTTGTTGACCGTAGTTTCAAATACTCTGATGACATTCTATGTATAGATAAATGCACTGGCTGTATCCCAGTGACATTTCCACCATTTAATGGTATTCTGCCCCACACCTTTAACCTCCCTCCTATTCTGCATAGGCATGACGAAAACGAGGGGCTTGTGTTGCGTAGACACTCACGTGTTTCCCAGCGATGACTTTAATGTCCTTCAACCGCCATATTTGCTGTCTCCTTACTAATAGCAGATCCAGTTCTATCTGACGATGATCACTCCTGTAGGACACTTTATGGCTTTCTCTGTTTTGGAAGAACGACCCGGTCACTGCCAGCCCATTTCGCATCACCAGCTCTACTAGTTACGGCCTACTCGGTTTCTTGTACCCCTTCCGAATCTCCCGACCGAATTATCTTTTCCTATCTCTGCTATACCCACGTGAGCATTACAAGCACCAGCTATCCACAGTATCACGTGCGCTTCGGCTACCCTGGACGCAGTAACTAAATTAAGTCTCGGTACCTGTCTAATTCATTGATTGGGACATTGCAGCCACTGCAGCGGTGCCTTGGCTGACCTACAGTGGGGTTTAATATCGGGTGTTATTTTCTCCTGAGCTGTCTGCCAAGACTATCGAGCCCCACCCGCCCAGATTAAAATTTACGGTTTCATTCCGGTAGATAATTTTGCCTAACATGGCTAATGAGCATGATCTAGCCAGAACTATTTACCCATAGTTGGGGGTGGAATAATGAGTGTCGGGTCGAGTCCACACGATGGTGGGTCATGCATACCCACTTCTAGGGCTGCATACTACGCCGAGATCCCCAGCACATTTGCCTGAGGCCGCAAGGAAGTTGTGCTAGAGTTTTGACTACGGAGAGACCATGTACCAGCAGGGGTGACTTACGCACTCGGCTCCATTTTCACTCCTTGAAGCTATCTGGCGGCTGTAGCTGAAAGTGAGAGTACGAATCACAAACTACATACTACACACCTCACTACAGCACTTGGCTTAACACACATACCTATGCTCACATAGACCTGTGATGACACACAACATTTATATTCATGAGCATGCCTTATAGTGTAACTAATGTAAGGCATGCTCATGAATAACCGACAGCGTCCTTCAGACTTCAAATGGCATCAATGAGTTTATGGGGCAAGAATAACGTAAAGCTGCTGTTTATGTCACAGTTTCAGAAAGAAAAAAGCCAGTGTTGAGAGAGGTCACCCTTTTTCTCACTTCGCTCTCCTCATTGCTGGGAAGGGAAGCATAACACATATTTAGCTTGTCTTAATAAAAGGCTTCATAAACAGACTCGGTTCTTTCCATCACGCATTCCTTTGGTAAAAGCCTGGAACGGCTCTTTGCTAATCCTATTAACATTCCAGACAGTCTCAACAGCAGCGTGTACATCGTCAGCATGTACCATTTCCGTTATGTCAACCAGATTCATACTCTCTTACATAAAAGGTTTGCCAAGTTCTTCTATCAAGTTGACAAGATAACGTACATATTTAGTGAATGAGGTCTACACAATTGGTGTTTGGTCGTGATGTCCACTCGTATTCCCCACTAATCAACCCCTACTTATAACTCTCCTATGACCTTGGCAACCTTTGGTCTGGCAACCATCCAACGTTGCAGGGTACTGGGGTGGTCTCCCAAATGCTCCGCCAACTCCTTTGAAGCAGGCGTTGGTTTGTTCTGGTGCTTGGTCAATCATGATTATAAAAACACCGTCTTCGTCTTACGAATGGTGAGGCTGTCTGCCCTGAAATTCCAAACTTCATATAGGTGCTTTGTTTGGAGTTCACCCGTGCCCTTCAGGTAAAAAAGGATCCACTTGGCATAGTTATGTGATCTAAGGCATGGAACCAGGGGGCCAATTGCGTCAAGGCATCAAGTTACATATTGAATTATGCCTGCAGCAGAGAACGCACGTAGA
Organism: Escarpia spicata; assembly: GCA_963995525.1. Taxonomy (NCBI): domain Eukaryota; kingdom Metazoa; phylum Annelida; class Polychaeta; order Sabellida; family Siboglinidae; genus Escarpia; species Escarpia spicata. The sequence goes on along the minus strand of OZ023205.1, from coordinate 72,613,385 downwards.
CCAGTAAAACACATATAATTCCAGAACGGTTGCCCTGTTCGTAAACTTGGGGATGTTTTCGCTCTGGCGGCACCATTCTTCAAACTTTTATCAGACATTCTGCATTATGAACTTCTCCCAGGCAGTAGCAGTCATTGGTGTTGCAAGATTTACAGTGTTGTCACACCTATTTAATGACCTCTCTGTGTGCGGGCGATGTAGGCTGTTCGCAAAATGGCGTCGGCCAATTCTTTCCGTCTTTGAGATGCATAAATGTGTTCTGGTGCGTTTGTTTACAGGTAGGATGTATGTCTAGTGTGTTCACTCTTCTGATCTAAGCAAAGTTTAGTTGTTGTATTTGAACATACAGGTATGATGATGCTGAGCAAAATTGGTTGCAAATATGGTCGCTTCAGTGTCATGGTCGTTATTGAATCTTTCCAACTTAAGTGTTCCTAAACTTCAAGTTCGTGGAATTTAATAAAATTATCGGCGAGCGAACTGGCTTGTACAGCGACGGGAACGTCAGTCCCTCTGCTTTGTAATATTGGCCAATGATACACACTTCCAGTTAGTGTGAGAAGGATGTCTGTCATTGTAGGACGCACAATGCCAACCAATTTGAAGTTTTTGAACATTACCGTATTATGACAGCGCTTAGTCTATATACTATTACAACCACTGCGACCACGACCACCACTATTATTCCTACCAGGTGCCGAACCAATTATTGTTATTTACATTCACCCATGGCTTACATTCGGAACCTTGCTGCGTCATGTGCCTAATTAGACTAATTAGTCCAATTATCGTTTTGGTGTTTAGACAATGAAATAAGTAGCTATTATTAAGTACTGTTTGACTTATATAAGCGAATTAGCTTCCACTGTCAACCTGCTGTCCTTCCCGTAGACCAGATGTGTAAATTAACAGTGGATGCACGCAGCCATTTTGAAATATGGCTGCTCCAGCTATCAGGCGCTAAATTTGCGATGGCTCAATATCTAAATATGTTTATAATGTAAGCGTTTTCATGTGTGCAAAATGTTGTGCAATTATCACAAAATACACACGTTTTCTGTATATCTTGGTTTTGTCGCATCACTATTTGTGAAACTCATGTTATCATGTTCGTATTGGAATGTTAGCTTCTTCTGTATTCAATGATACAGTCATGGTCAGTGTATTGTTGCGGTATGAGACCACAAACGGTTATAACAACAATAATTATGTTCTAGAAATCATCATATCACGTGTATATCACAATATCGTCATACATTATGAGATCAACATTGGTAGTATTAGGTCACAAAATGCAATGATAACGTTGTAATAACGTTGTATTAATACATAATCCGTTCGTCACTGGCTGTTGTGTTTACTACGCAATCACAATGTTCTCCCTTTGGTTGTTTTACGTAATGTATAAAGGCCAAAACAACTAAAATATTGTGCAAAGCAACTAATGTAATCATTATATTAACTACGTTATATCAATTGCGTCCTGCTTATTTTACATTTAAATATTTGCATTTGTCTTGGCACTTCATATTACATCTAGCTATAATCGAGGTAGAGTATTTAACACTGTGTATGTTAAGGGTATACACTCAGACGGCCTGAACCTCGGACGCTTAGCTTTCGTGGATTAACCTGCGAATCGACAGGTGTAACGTAACACATCTACTTGTTTTCAAAATAGACGTTTATTGTTTTTTTTTGTAAATATAATTTCTTTATTACATAATATGTAAGTCTAAGATGCGCGCGGGTTCATCTTTGCTAAAATTTACATAAAATAAATATATATATATATATATATATACACACACAAACACACACACATATATATATATATATGCGTCTGCATTTTCGTGTGTGAATACGTCTAAAAACTATTCAGAGAGGTATTAACCAATTGATGTTTTTGAATCTGTATTTATGTATTTTGATATCGACCCTGCTTCATGGATGACCCTCGCTCAGCACCGACCAGCTTGACGTTATGCAACCTGAAAGGGACCCACTACCTACGCGCAGCGCCGTATAGAGACAGCCAAAACCAAGCGGATAGTGCGGAAACTTTGGGCAAGCAGCGTCTCTACTGCCTCAGGTTTTCCACTAGCGTATTCTTGCACTCACTGCTCCAGAAACGTTACGGCAATGATATTAGCCACCTCAGAATTCACACATCCGGGACCAATGATGTTAACGAAGGTGGTTATCTTCGCTACTGAAGGATGAACACCCCCATGTATCCGTGGACAACACACATGACCGATGAATTTTAAAACTCACAACTATCGATACACAGAGCGACAAACATGTAACTGAAATTCCTTCTGTCAATTACGTTTATATATATATATCTTCATAATTGTTGTCGATACAGCTTTAACAAGAAACAACAATGAGTTGTGCTTAAGTAACTAATGTTTATGTGAAAACATTCACCTGTCGCTTTGGAGTTGTCTGATTTGGTAGCGTAATGTCTAAATATGGAGACTTTTAATTAACAACACGCTAGGCTAGAATAACCAAGGGGACCATTTAAGGAAATCGCCCAATTTAGAGTTCGATGGATGTAGATACTTAGACATAATACGGACAAACTGTTCATCCTTTAATTAAGATAATTAAGAAATTAGTACCTGGATCTGCAACATGGTCATAGTATAAATTAACATAAGAGGTGCAACTCAGTTTCATCCGAGTGGGTGTTTAACTTTAACGCTTCCATTGTATCAAGTTTTCCTGATTTAAACTATTAGCATTTATGAGGTGGTTATTGCTTGGCAGCGACATAGTTTCGTGACATTTTTGTATGATATGAACATATTAAGTGTTAATGACGTCTTGGGGTAGACACATGATAGTTAGGAACACTAACGTCCAACGTCATGTAATGCCAATAAACTCAATTCACAAGCACACCGTCCAAGTATTGCGTCTAATTAAATTGCTCGTGGGATTTTCTACAGCACGAGTAGAGAAGCTAATCTTTGATGTGTAAAAACTTGTCAGAATCACGTTGAGTGTTGTGTATGTTCTGTTAAAATGTCTTACATCTGTAATTTGTAAATAAACCTTCAATGTTCTATATTTCTGTCGTCAAAAATAATTGTAATATCAAAAACGTGTCTGGACAACTGGAAGATTGAATAAGGGAGTTGACGGAGTAACCATGTACGTTGACAGATCTAACAAAATCAAGGCTATACAATAATGTTATAACTGTGACGGTAGAATATATAATAAAATACTAATTGTAGAACTGTATTAAGTATAGAATGCATACGCACACGAATAAAGTATTTGCTAACTGTGAACTTAGAACAACATAACGAAACTGACATATATGCAGTGGTCACTTATACAGTATAATTAACAACAATTTATATATACAAAACAGGAACACAACAAATTGTCTCAACAATTCAACAGTGATATCATATAATATATAAATAACAATAAACATTCAGGAGTTGCATCATTTTAGTAAACAAGACTAGTAAAAAAAACATAATGGAGATGCATTATTGGTACCAAATTACTGGTAAATTACATCAATGACGATGGATCCCAACATGCCATTTGGAAATACTTAGAAATAAACTTCAGTTAACTTAATTTCGAAAAAGAAATTAGTTTCAATTCGAACTACACGATTATTCGAGAAACATACCATGTAATAGAAAAATATGAATGGTCTAAATTATGTATTTGGTCGATTCTCACATAAGTTGGATACATTTGTTTTATTTCATAAAAAGGACCCCCCAATAAAAAACATAATCCATAGGAAACGCACAACTAATATGCCATATCATGTGTAATGAACGTAGGATAATTATTTTCGTTTAAATCCTTATAAAACACATTTAACCGATACCACGCAAAATGCACAATTCCGTATGCATTAAACGGATAAAGAAATATGTTTTTTGTCAAATATTAAATATTATATGCAAGCCTTAAAATAGATTGCATGCGTAATCCCAGTCAAATTTTTCCGAGATCATCTTTCTCCGAAAAAACCCACAAAATTGTTAATGAAATGCGATACCACGCGAAAGCCTTTTAATGCAAATAATTCAGTCACATATATACATTAGTAATATATATTTCACACACATATTGCATTTAGGTTAGTTAACAAGTGTTCATTAAGAAATGCTCCTCACTACACACCTCGATGTGACAGACCGACTTAACTTGTTAATAGATACCCGCGAATGTGATGCAACGCGAAAGTCAGTTATTCTTAACATGAAATAACACACTAATGTAATCTAACAGTAAACCCGTGAGCTTCATATCGACACGTGTGTTTTGGTCCATTTTGTAATAATCGACCCATTTTTTAATAACGACTCATTTTGAAATAAAAACAAACCTATTTTGCAATAAACCGATGTAATAATGTAATAACATTGTCTAACAACATTGAGACCCATGTTGTATATTAATTTCACTTGTGCACATTTTGTAAGAACATGCAGGCTTATTGACATGAACATAAAAAAGACATGAACATATTGACTACAACACGTACATCCTACATGAGCGCGCTCACACACGCATGCTCACACACACACACACACACACACACACACACACACACACACACACACACACACACACACACACACACACACACACACACACACACACACACACACACACACACACACACACACACACACACACACACACACACACACACACACACACACACACACACACACACACACACACACACACACACACACACACACACACAAACACACACACACACACGTTTTCTCCGTTATCATGTAATTCTTCTTCATCTTTGTCATCATCCCCATATTGTGAGTGCTCGGATAAACCCCAAATCTGGGCAATATGCTCCAATCTAATATATATTTAAAACTTTAAGTTGTCAATATGCCCAGGGGTACTGCATAAGTTGTGTTGCGGTGGTTTACAGATTTGGAGAATCCTGATATCCATAAAGCATTGGTCTTGGTTACAAACTATATCAACTCTGCATGGGCTAACAGCTTCAACATATATATATATATATATATACATATATATATATATATATATATATATATATATATATATATATATATATATATATATATATATATATATATATATATATATATATACTCTTTATTGCATTCCTATACTCAAAATAAAAAATTCATGGCAAAGCAAAATAATTTTTACAGTTTCAGCCAATGAAAAAATATAATTGGGTACACATCTTATCGGCGTAGCTTATGTAGACCACGTTTTGGGGAAGTGTTTCGTGTGATTCGATCTGCAGTTTATCGCGAAGTTATGTCGCAAAGTAGCGGCGGTAAACCAATGGTACCCGACACCGAGAAACTGCCACGACCAATAAATTTCCGTTTGTAACGTTGTGTCGGGGAGTCAACGGCTAACTTTGGTAAGTGATCTTTAAACAGTGCAGTTTTCCGCATAAAACGGATGTTTCGCTGTTTTCCCTTTGCATCACTTCTTCAAATGGTAGCATTACATTCTTAAGTTTGATAACAATATCGCGCTTAGATTAGAAAGTGTCATAACCTCCGTGTGGTGATCACGGTGTGAAAATGACACTTGAGCATGCAACTGTGAGAACCGAGAAAACAAGGTTTCCCGCGATATGTGTATGAAAGTTTGACGTAATTTTAGGGAGGGTCACTGCGCGCGTATCATAGACTTAGATTTTACGTTGTAAACAAATTATATTTATCCCAAAACAACAATAAACCAATTTGAAGAAAAAAAACAGATGTTACGTTACACGTGTGGGGTAGTAGGTTAATCCCTGAAAGCTTAGTGCCCGAGTTGCAAGCCGTCTCAGCGGAAACTACTAATATAGAAAGGGATACTTACGATAGCTCGATAGTGAGACTCGTTCACAGTCTGGACCAAGGGATATGTGTGTGTGAGTTGTGTGTGTGTATGTGAGTTTGTTTGTGTTTGTGTGTGTTTGTGTTTGTGTGTATGTGTGTGTGTGTGTGTGTGTGTGTGTGTGTGTGTGTGTGTGTGTGTGTGTGTGTGTGTGTGTGTGTGTGTGTGTGTGTGTGTGTGTGTGTGTGTGTGTGTGTGTGTGTGTGTGTGTGTGTGTGTGTGTGTGTGTGTGTGTGGTTATGGGTGTGTGTGTGTACCTGGGAGGAATCATTACAGCGGATGGGCGTTTAGATGTGCAGGTGCGACGCCAAATACAAGCATTAGCGAATACTTGGAGAAAGGTAGAGGGAGTCATGATGTATAGAGAAATCTCAAAAAGCTGATAGGGAAAGTCCTGAGAGTGTACGGTACACAGGCATACCTATATTGTCTGGAGACAGTGGCGCTGCCAGAACAACAACATAAGCTGCAATGTTATGAGAACAACTGGGCTAGAAGAATAACATGAACAAGAGGGTAAATAAAAAAGGGACGAATGACCTGAGAAAAGAGGTTGGAATGCAATGTAGTGTAGAAGTGAAATTATTTAGAAATCATATGAGACGGGTAGGCCTGTTGGGAAAGATGGATCCCGGAAAAAATAGCTAAGAGAGCAGAAGCGGAACAAAACAAAGGACACAGGAAAAGGAAAGGCCACAGCTGAGATGGGAAGGCTTCGTGGGGAATATGATGAGAAGATCAGGGTGAGGATGACAGATGGAGAGAGAAAACAATGGACAGAAAACTGTGGAAGGAAAAGACGCAGAGAGTGGTTCAGTTTTACTCTACCAAACCCTCACCTCTGTACAGCAGGGAACAAGGAGGAGAGCAATACACACACACACACACACACACACACACACACACACACACACACACACACACACACACACACACACACACACACACACACACACACACACACACACACACACACACACACACACACACACACACACACACACACACACACACACACACACACACAAACACACACACACATATGTATATATATATATATATATACATACGTTTATAAGGCATTTCTTTGTAGTCGTCTCGAAATTCAGCAAAACAGAGAAGCCACGGTAACAGGGGCACCGCTTGCAAATGGAATCAAACAAACAGAAATCTATCGTATCACATAGTATACCATTTCTTGTGGAATTGGGTGTTTTAAAAAGTTCGCACTAATTTTGTTCCAAACGGCCCTCTAAGCTCGTAAACAAAGTGGCGTGATTGTATCAGGTGATATCGGTAAAGTGTTGTATTGCCTGCTCTATGGTTTGTTACCGCGTTAGCGTAGTAACATATATCCTTAGTTTGTCTCTAATGACGAACTCTGGAGGTATTATTGCAATAAATAAGGAAGTAAGAGCTTCGAAAACAAAGGCATAAATGTAAGTCTGCCCTAGTCGTGTTACCTATATTAGTTGCACTATTTCAACTGGAATGATCAAGGAAACTTACGTTAATTGCATCCGCGCGACTAACGTAGTCTGTACGTTTGATTATATTTCTCCCAGAACGCTTGATAATATTTCTCGTAGACGCATATGTAGGGTATCTGATGCCGCCAAGAAATTGGACGTCCAGTTACTCAATAGGAAAAGTGTTACATAGATGCCTGCTTTTGCGTTCAGAAAATACAAATACTGATCCTTTGCACAACTTTTAATTCTTTCTGTCGGTTGACAAAATATGCCTCGCGATTTATTTCAAACATACAGGACATACGTTTTGACGGCAAGATGAAACTCATAATAGTCGAGTGGAGAACGAAAGGGTTCTGCATTTCAGGTTTCAGAGGTTTCAATCGGCGAAGTGGAGGAGCTTATATAACGCGCTATCTAGGTGCTTGTCAGCGTTATGTCGGTAAAGTGTTGTATTGCTATTATTATTGTTTCAGTAAACGTATACAAAATACGCACACACACACACATATATATGTGGGTGTGTCTATATGTACATATGTCTATATATATATATATACATATAGAGTGTATATATATATATATATGTATATATATATATATATATATATACATATACATATACAATTATACATACATATATATATATATATATATACATATATATATACATATATATATATATATATGTATATATTATATACATCTGTATATATATACACCTATAAACACATACCTTTATAAGGCATTGGAATGTAGTCACTTCTTCTTGAAATTCAACAAAACGGAGAAGCTACGGTTAAAAGGGCACCGCTTGCAAATGGAATAAAACATATATAAATCTATCGTATCAAATAGTGACACTTGAGGAATCGGGTTTAAAAAAAAGTTCGCACTAATTTGGTTCCAAACGGCCCTCTTGGTACGTAGACAAAGTGGCATGATTTTATCACTTGATATTGTTAAAATGTTGTTTGTCTGCTCTACGTTTTGCCACAGCGTTAGCGGCGGAACATATGTCCTTAGTTTGTCTCTAATAACGAACTCTGAAAGAATTCGTGCAATAAATAAAGTGGTAATAGCCTCGAAATCAAAGGCATAATATAATTCTGCCCTAGTCGTGTTACCTATACAAGCTGCACTAGTTCAAGGAAATATAGGTTAATTGCATACGCCAGACTAAACCCGTTTGTACGTTTAATTACGTTTCTCGCAATACGCTTGATTATGTTTCTCGTAGATGTCTATGTAGGATGTCTGATGCCGCCAAGAAATTGGACGTCCAGTTATTCAATAGGAACAGTGTTACATAGGTGCCTACGTTTGCGTTCAGATTTATATAAATCATACAGGACACACGTTTTGATGACAAAATGAGACTCTTAATAATCGAGTGGGGAAGGAAAGTTTTCTGCGTTTCAAGTTTCAAAAGTTTCTATTGGCGAAGTGGAGGCGATTGTATAAAGCGCTAACTAGGTGCTTGTCAGCGTGATGTCAATAAAGTGTTGTATTTCCTGCTCTACGAAACAATCTTCATACCGCCTTGTACGACCGATTGTCCGAATTAGTTGCTACAGATGATAATCCAGCATCTTTGTAAGTGCCTTAATGCTGAGAAAGTGAGCAAACAAATAACGATGTCAACCGACGAACCTCCGGCTCATTTTGAGTACGGTAATTTAGTATTGTTTCAGTAAACGTATACAAAATACGTTATCAAGTTGCAATAGGATACGCTACAGAAACACACGCACAAGCAAACACACACACACACACACACACACACACACACACACACACACACCCACACACACACACACACACACACATACACACACACATACACACACACTCTGGTTAACTGCTTGTATATATATTTTCCGAATTGTGTTATACTAATTACATATTGGCGAACATAAATATATAACATATTATTGTACAGTATGATACAAAGGAAATCTTTGTTTCAAATTAATCAATGTCGGTGCATTTATTCCTCGCTGAATATCTTTTACTGTGATATTATTAACTATACTAATTTAGTTAAACATCACCACTTTTATTGGATAATATGATTCAGTGTATATTGGTGCTGAAACTATGAAGAGACGTCCTGTTGCGCCGAGATTAGAACATCGGACTTTCAATCAAACTAGTTCTGGTTTGAATCTTCTAGCTACATTTGCAAAACTTGTACATTGTTCTACAACATACGTTGCTTTAGTTCGCCCAGATGTAATTACGCCGTTATAGAGAGTAGATAGTGGACAATATGTTATGTGAATGGATAATTTTTGAGCAACAATTGCACCCTGGCTGAATGGTTCACAAAGATATCGATACGATATTCGAATGAGCCACAGGCTACTTGTTTATGCAGCTTAAAATAACTGCACGCAGCTAACTGTTTTCTTACAGCAATATCAAATGTTTGATAATTGGCTTTCAGAGATCCTGTTGTAATGGCTTCATCCTACTGTGAAATGGAATGATTAAACATTTTTTATTTTGGAACAGTACATATTACTCAATTTCGAAAACCGCTGTACACAAAACCATTGGCGACAATTGTTTAGGTATAAACTAAGATGATCTGCACTTATTTTAGCAAAGAAATATGCAAACATTAATTCACCATGATATCCTTCACCAGAAATATGAAGTTATGATACAGGCGTATGTTTACTTGGTTACCCAGGGTAGCATTCTGGTGACAGGTTTATTGAAAGTAACTGACGTCAAACGTGACGCAATATATCTACCGACACATTAGAATCATGTTGTTAACCCAAACAATGTCCACAATAAACCACAATAATGGTACCTTCCAGCCATCAACGTCATGTTAAGGAGTATTCTGTCTTCAGTAAGACGCTCAAATGTTATTCAATGCCATGGAAGTTGAGAACGTTCACGTAAAGTCGTAATAAAAAAAGTTTTAAATTGCGAAACCACAAGCGAATGTACCAATTAAAGTTGAAAAACGTTGAAATACGCAATAGTTGAATACTACACTTAGGCAATAAACCTGTGAAACAAGCATAAAATGACTGATGTATTATTGCATTATATCATATGTGTGTGTGTGTGTGTGTGTGTGTGTGTGTGTGTGTGTGTGTGTGTGTGTGTGTGTGTGTGTGTGTGTGTGTGTGTGTGTGTGTGTGAGTGTGAGTGTGTGTGTGTGTGTGTGTGTGTGTGTGTGTGTGTGTGTGTGTGTGTGTGTGTGTGTGTGTATGACAAATAAAGTCACCGTTATATATATATATATATATATATATATATATATATTTACAGGGAAACAGATGGCATTCCTACGGTATACGACATTGTCATGAACTTATAAATATGCGAAACCATTTATAGTGTATGACGTTTTCGAGATGAGACAATTTCGAACATTTATCACTTGACGGTGAATCTATTTGATCGTCGCTCCACACCTAATCCATCAACTGACAGTTACCTGTCGTATAAAATGTTGACGGGGAGAAATGGTTCTTTCCCCCAGTATATGACTCGTAAATATAAATGAAGTAGTTGCAGGGTCAGTATAACGTGATGACTTTCGGGGTATTACCAAAAAATATAATATTCATCATTTCACGGTGACCTTGTTTGACCTTAGGCCCAGTCATAACATATCAGGTAACATCTCCATATCATATCGTACCAATATTTTACGAGGAGAAAAAATTCTTTACAAAAACTGTATGAGTTGGCCATCTTGTAATTAATTAAAGGAGATATGCGACCATTGTAATTTTAAGACGATTGCGGAAGAGCGCAATTTCGACAGTTCATCATTTGACGGTGACCTTGTTTTACCTTGCATTCACTCTTACTGTACCATTTAGTAGCTCTACGACAGACCTGCTTGGGACAGGTAATGTAGAGCTTTCAAATGATATAACATTTGGGTGTGTGTAGGGGGGCATTTAAAATCCAAAATAAAGCACTTTTTGGACGTTGTTCACTCTACGTTACTTTAGTTCGCCCAGTTGTATAAATCAGTACGCCGTTATTGAGAGTAGAGAGTGGATAATATATTATGTGAATGGATCATTTATAGCAATAATTGCATCCTGGCTGAATGATTCACAAAGATATCGAGACAGTATTCGAATGAGCCATTGTGAGTTACCGGATACCTATTTATGCAGCTTAAAATAACTGAACACAGCTAACTGTTGTCTTACAGCAATATCATATGTTTGAAAATTGGCGTTCAGAGGTCTCGTTTTACTGAATTCATCCTACTTTGAAAAGGTGTGATTATAAAAACTAATTTTGGAAAAGTACATATTACTCATTTCTAGTTAGTTCCTGTTTATTTCTAAATCCTGTGTTGTGAACCAGTTTTCGAAATCCGCTGTGCACAAAACAATTGGCTACAACTGTTTAGGAATAAACTAAAATGATTTGCACTTCTTTTAGCAAAGAAACATGCAAACATTAATTCACCATTATATTCTGCGCCTGAAATAAGAAGTTATCGTTCAGGCGTGTATTTACTCGGCTACCCAGGGTACTATTCTGGTGACGCGTTTAATGACAGTAACTGACGTCAAACGTGACGTAATATCTCTAGCGACACATTAGCATCATGTTGTTAACCCAAGCACCTTCCACGGTAAACCACAATAATGTTACTTTCCAGCAATAAAAGTCATGTTAAGGAGTGTTCTGTCTTCAATAAGACGCTCATGTGTTATCCAATGCCACGGGTGTTGAGAACGTTCACACAAAGTAGTAATAAAACAAGTTTTAGGTTGTGACACCGCAAACCGAATGTACCAATTAAAGTTGAAAAACGATGAAATACGCAAGAGTAGAAAACTACAATTAGGCAATAGAATATGTGAATGTTATTGCACTGTTTACATAATGGATGCTTGGAATACTTGATTATAATAAATGGGTTAACTGTATACAACCATTTTCGTTTGTTATATTGAAATATTGCTATGTGAGACAGGGATACATCTACACACGTCTGATTCTTCTAGCTGCATGCACTTAGGAATTGCACAATAACAAATAATGTTAATTTATTAAATAAACATAAAAGGTTTGATATAGTATTGCATGACAGGACATAATGTGTTGTATGTATGTATGTGTGTGTGTGTGTGTGTGTGTGTGTGTGTATGTGTGTGTGTTTGTGTGTGTGTGTGTGTGTGTGTGTGTGTTTGTGTGTTTGTGTGTGTGTGTTTGTGTGTGTGTGTGTGTGTGTTTGTGTGTGTGTGTGTGTGTGTGTGCGTGCGTGTGTGTGTGTGCGTGTGTGTGTGTGTGTGTGTCGTATACCGTTGGAATGGCAACTCTCTCCCCGTACATATTATATATATATATATATATATATATATATATATAATACTGACTAATTATGCACCAATATTTACTGCGGGTCAGTTGGCATTCTAACGGTATACGACATTGCCATGAACATATACAGCTGTAGGTAGCGTACATGTACGCAACCATTTGTATTGTATGACGTTTTAGGGATGACACAATTTCGAACATTTATCTCCTGACGGTTACTCTGCTTAAATCGTCGCTCCACGCCTACTCCATCGACTGACAACTTTGTATCATATCATATATAATATTCACCATTTCACGGGGACCTTGTTTCACCTTAGGTCCACTCGTACCATATCAGTTAATACCTTCATATCTTGTCATACCAAACATTGACGAGGAGACAATAAGCTTTCCAAAACTATCTGACATGACCATCCAGTAATTAAGTAAAGTAGATATGCGACCATCGTAATATAAGACGATTGCGGAAGCGTACAATTTCGAAAATTTATTATTTGACCGTGTCTGTTTGACTTTAGATTCACGCTTACTGCACCACTTGGTAAGAAAGTTACGACAGGATTGATTGGGACGGGGAGATGTAGAGCTTTCAAATGAAACATTTGGGTGTGTACGGGGGGCATTTAAACTCCCCAAATAAAGCTTTTTTTTTTATTTGCAAGTGTTATAAGTGACAGACTTCTTCTTGCCCTTTTCAACTTCAAAACTGTGACTTACAATTGTATAATTGGCATCTTTGTGTATTGTATATTGTGCATGTATTGTGTTATTTTTTAAATATTGTGCATGTATTATTATGTTGTTGTTGAATAAACTTTCATTCATTCATAGTTTAGCTGACTTGTTTGGCGTGTTTTAAAAGCTGTGTTTGCATTATGTGTTGGACGAGTTGTATTTCTGCATTAGCATCTACTACACATTTTATTCCATACTTGAAACTCGTGTCAAGTTTCTTCGATGTTTGGCCTCCTATTCATGAAAATATATTTACATTATGTTTTACATTTTTCAAAGGAAATACATTTTGTCTAACAGCTATTTCGTATGGGTTTAGGTTTTGTGCAGAAGATTCCAATTAAAGTGACCAATTTAAGTTTTATATGAACAAGATTAGGATATGGATAAGGTCAATGTCAGAATGGTGGTTGTTAGACCGTGATCCCAGATCTTTTATTCATGTAAAAAAGGCCAAAGTGTTTCACCCCATCTATTGGATGAACCATCCCCCGACATCACAACAAAATAGTTGCTGCCGGGTCTTGGATGATGGAAAGCCCCCTAAATCACCACCTGAAGTAGGCACAAAAGTACTTTTATTTATGTGAATAGCGTCAAGGCTGAACACACTTTCAAAACTTTCGCTGGATTTCCTCGAGTACGGAATAACCAATGCCAGTAACTTTAAGTGGTGGAACCCCCTTGACAACAGTCCCCGAAGTGTGCCAAAACGTACCTTTATTTATGTGAACGGCGCCAAGGCTAAAAACTGTTTCAAAAGTGTCCCAGGTGTTCCCCGAGTATGGAATAACCAATACCAGCAAATTTAAGTAGTGGAATCCCCATGACAGCAAACCCAAAGATTGTCGAAACTGTATTTATTCGCCCAAATACCTAGCGGATTTCGTAGTCCGGTAGATGGCGCCAATTTATATGTGACAAAATGCATATCGAGTCGCTACGCAAATATCGTTTCTTTGTAGGTGTGCGTATTTTGTAAGCTGATTATGATAGATGACTTAACACCATTCTGATTTTTTTTATTCATTAGTGTGATGTAATATAGCCCTGTTTTGTTTAGGCTTAACCGTCTGGTCAATCTGGACATTGAGACGTATCATCCACTTCACGCTGGGGCAAGCAAGTGGTAGAATAAGATACATCTTAAAAGTATACGCAACAATATTCCAGCGTATCTACAGATTACACAAAGATACTGGGTAATTGGCTCGGGGGCAAACTTAATGTCCCGCTACTGGGTTAGTTTTCCATGCAACTATATATATATATATATATATATTACTGAATATCCCACCCTTTGAGCGGTCCCTCTCTTGCATTAAGTTTTTTGTTATTAAAACAAAAGTCCACATAAATAAACATAAGTCTCCAAGATGTGCTATGTGGAAGGTAGGAGACTAACAAAGTGTCCCCTGTAGATAGGACCCCCGCCTTGTAATGCCGAAGCACCTTTGCAGATGGTGTACAGAATTACAGGGTCACTGTTGCAGATCTAGAATTATATTGAAATATTTAATTATTCAATACATTGATGCGCCGCCATATTGATTGATTGGAGTAGTTCAGCAATCAAAATGTATACAAGTACATGGACTGATAACTGCCCGAGTTACACGTACATGCTTCGTTAATAGGTTCAGTAAATCCATTCAACTTTATAAATTGTACGCCCTAGTGCATAAAGGTAATGACCACCAAAATGTAGTCTTATGATATAGTTTACTGTGTGAAAACTTTATGTTAGATGCAATTGTATCTGCTTTGTTTCAAAAGATTAGCGAACTAGTTTAATATATTATAACGCTCAGCATTAGTGATAACAGTTTAGTTATATATCTAGACCCATTCTTTATGTAACTAGTTAATGTGTTTGTAAAAAAGCTGTCGCAAATTTATATACTGTCAACATTGGCATTGATTAGTTTGATATATTATGCATCTTCCACTAATCTAACAATAATTCCAGGAAGGTTAAGGTATTATGTTACACACTTATTTCATGCTTACTGAGAGTAGACAATAACAAAGAATATGCAACCGAAATTTTAAGACCGATTTTATCCGATCACATCATGCAGTACCTTGAACGTCCATAACGTGATTAAAGAAAGTATCGAACCGATAAATGTCTACATGGCGCTTCCCTTCAACTAATGTATCTTTTTAATGACAGATAATGGAAACATGTACCCCGAGTTGCATCATTTACAGAAAAAGAAAAACCCGGATTGAAATTTGTCAAACCTGGAAGCTGGTAAACAGTCAAGAATGCTGCGAGACGTCGACTGACACTTCAAAACGATCAGTTCTCTAGCGCAACGGAATAAATTAGCACGAAAATAGAACAGGGTGACATCTTTTATCACACTAAATTGTCAGTCGGTTCTGCACTGTTAAGAGACAGAGAGACAGCCTGCACCTTCCAGTAAATCACCAGCCAGCAAATCGACCTGCTCAAGTTCGAGAATTCCACCAACGTCCAACAGAAGAGGCACTATTTGACAGGAGTGCCTATTCTGTGGGAAGAAGAGGAGGACAAAGTCCAAGAAGGATGAACGCCTGCACCAATGTCTTACTACATACGGGAATAAATCGAACAATTACGTTGCAAAGACAACATGTGAAGTTAGGATCCTCGGAATAGACGAAGACCTCATTGCAAGGGGGCGAGGTACAATAACGCATGTCGGCGCGATTACGTAAGACAAGAAACTAAGGAGAAAGTACAAAAACTCGTCGAAAGAAACACGGTGAAGCCTTCCGAAAACTGTCGATGTTCCTTGAAAACGAATTCATCCAAAAAAAATTCTCATGCTGACGACTGTAGTGTTGAGCTTGTGCAAAGTACAGTTCCTTGCAGTTGGAGGAACTCAAGACGATAACAATAAGTACTCTGATAAAAGTATCATGTTGAAAGTAAATGAACGTTTTGAAAATATGCTCGTCGACAAACAAGCGGACTAATCGTGAACATTCGTTTACCATTCGTCACTTACCCATAACGAGGCGATTGCTATGTTTAACGATTCTGATACCAAGTAACTACCCCATCTATCACTACAGGTGATTGTCCCGAGTCCCACCGCAGGTAATTGTTCTACCAGAGGTAACTCCTTCTTTCCTATTACAAGTAACTGTCCCCTGTCCCACAACAGGTAACTGTCCCACCAGTGTGAACTGCCCCCTCTCCTACTGCAAGAAGATATTTCAAAAGTTACCCTGTCGCCTTGTCTGTGCAATCATGGCAAGCATATCAGGGTTGAAACCCTCGTCTGTGACGATTGATCCCAAGTACTTGAAGCTTTTTACTGCTTGAAGTCTCTGTCCGTTAACTTTGATCTCTGTGTTGATGCCTTTTGTGTTGTTTGTCACCAGTTTTGTCTTTTCGGCGCTGATCTCCATGCCGTATGCTGTAGAGGTCTTGTCGAGGCACTCCACCAAGTTGACTAATTCTTTTTCTTCTCCTTTTAGGCCGTCAATATCATCAGCGAAGAGAAGGTTGGTGATTGCCCTGCCTCCAATATTGATTGTGCCTTGATGGTTTTCCCAGGAATCATTCATGATCCTTTCTAGAAAGATGTAGAAGAGGGTGGGTGAAAGAAGCCATCTTTGTCGAACTCCCACTTTTGTTCAAAACCAGTCATCTATGCTGCCGTTGAGGATGACTGCATTGGTGGTCTTGTCATATAGATGTTCAATGGTTCGGACAAGATTGGAGCCAATATTGTGCTTCCCCATTGTCGCCCACAGGGCCCCATGCCATACCCTATCAAAGGCCTTCTTAAGGTCTATGAAGACATAGTAGAGGCTTTGCTGGTTTGCTGCTGACTAAGAAGACTGCTTGTTATATAATTTTGGCACATATATAGATTGACTTTCTTTGGAAGCGTGATGATCAGTGACTGGGTCCATGGGGTGGGCCATTCTTCTGTCTGCCAGATTTTGTTGCAGGTTTTTGTGAGGGTGGGTGGTGATCAAGGCTTCTTCCCAGCTTGAACCAGTTCTGCGGGTATGTTGTCAACTCCAGCTGACTTTCCTTTTTTGGGAGATTTCATTGCAGCCTCCACTTCCTCACGAAGAGTGGGATAGTCGTCCTCTTCGGGGGTCTGTGTAAAATTTTGTACCGCTGGGTCTCAGTTGGTCTTGCAGTTGTACAGTTCTTAACAGTATTCTGTCCATCGGTTTAGAATATGTTGTTCTTCTCTAAGACATTTCCCTGATTTTGGATGGTCGTGGTTATCCCTTTATTTATTGACATGGTATGTCTCCCTCCTGTTTTTCTTGCTCAGACTGTCTTCAATTTCGCAACATTGTTCTGCTATCCAATCACCTTTTGCTCTTCTCTATTCTCTTTTTTTATCTAACACAGAGATCAAGGATGTCTGCTATGACCCCCGGTTTCTTTGTCCGACGATGTTTGACGAGGATTTCGCTGGCTGCTCTGTCACTATTTTGTTGAAGGTGTTGGCTAGCAAGTTCAGGTGGTCAGTGCCTTTGACATCGAGGATGTTAAGGGGTGCACATCTTCCTCCTATCATTGCTTTAAATGCTTCTGCTACTTTAGGATCCTAACATTTCTCGATGTCAAATTTGCTTCTTGTGTGGATTTGCTTGCTGGTCATCTTCAGGCTTCGTATCCTGGCTATGTTCACTAATAACTAACTTTTTGGAATTATTTTCGTCTGAGTACTAATTTACCAATACCAGGTAAAACGCAAATTTATATGTGCATTAAACGGAGAAAGAGACATGCTTTATTCAAATATAAAATATTATATGCAAACCTTAAAATAGATTACATATATATTCATCAATGATTTATGTGTAATCCCAGTTAACAGTTTTTGAGATGATCTTTCTCCAAACAAAATATGAAACTGGTAACATATGTAATGCATTTAGGTCAGTTCACACGTCATCAAAACGAAATGTTGCTCACTACAAACCTGGATGAGACAGACCGACTTAACCTGTTAATCAATACCCGTGAATATGATACCACGCGAAACGCAGTTTCTATTGGCATGAAATAACACACTAATATAATTTAACAGTAAACCCGTGAGCTTCAGATCGACACGTATATGCAAAGTCATTATAACGGTGACAGCACTGAGATTTTAAAATAAGATTAATATTTGTAGAGACATTATTCGTAAAACAAGCTTGATAATTTGTATCAGGGTGTGCTGTAGATATTACATGATAATTAATTTGACAATGTTGCGTTGAATTTATTGTGGAAATATATGCTAAGTTAGTACACCTGATTGATGCATAACTTAGCGCATGTCCATATGATGTTGCGTAGAATAAGCCAATCTTAAAACTATTCGTTTTGCGTGGTAACGTTGGAGATGGGTTTTGCGTAGTATCACCGGTCTCTCAAAATATTCATACTGTAGGCATTTATTAACATAGTTTAAAAACTAAATGTAATAGTATAATGTGGATTACAAAATGCTATGCTTTGGAAACGTAATTTTGTCTAAAACTACATCTCAAGTGGTTATTTCATTGTGCATTTAACACAATACTGATTTTATTTATTGTTATTTTGCTGTGGGTATATACACTAAACAATAAGACGTGTTCTTTTCATAAAAAAACATAATGTACTGACCTTCTCATTAATGCAAGTCATTATAAAGTGTAGATGTATAGCTGCATGTGTTGTCTATGTATTCTCTTTCATACAGTATCTATGCGTTTCGCGGGGAATCAATTATTTCACAAACAACGTATTCTTGCTTTGTATTGTTAACGACGCCAATTTTTACAAACAATAAGAACTAACGTGCAATGGCGTGGAAACACACCAATAACGTGAAGCATATCGAAGTGTGCTCTGCAATAGATTTGTTGTATTAATAATTCACTGATCACCTTGCGTACCTTGATGAACACTCAATGCAAGGGCTGGAAGCGGGCGATGGTAAAAACGGAGTTAATAATAATAATAATAATAAACTTTATTTATACACCATCAAATCCGGGACTAATGACCCCCGTTCACGGGTGTTTACAAATTGCCAATCATCTAAGAAGCATAAAAACACTTTTAAGAGAATAAATAAGAAAATAAATTAAATTAGCAAACAATATCCTAGTATATAGTGTATGCATATATATATAAGCCTAAGTATAGTAAAATTACGGGTAAATGCAATGATAAAATAAACGATTAGCAAAAGTGCTGAACAGCTGAACCTACTGGAAAAAAATAGATATAATAAAAATATATATATATAAAAAAAGATTTAAAAAAAGAAGAAGCCTAATTTACATTAAATAATTTGATGTGATGTGATTCTGAGATAAATAAGACTAAAAATGTATTAAAACTATATGCATGAATAAAGCAAAGGTTAAATGATGTCTGGTTATATTAGTTTGAGAACAGAAATGTCTTCAATAATTTTCCAAACTATCTAGTGTTCTCAATCGCGCGTAGTTCCAGAGGCAGAGAGTTCCACAATGTCGGCCCAGCACATGCAAATGCCCGGCGACCATAACGTTCTAGGGTTACGCGTGAAACATTCAAAAGCAGACCACCGCTAGAGCGTTGGGTCCTGCGTGGTGTGTAACGATGTAGCAGTGACGCGAGATACATTGGCGTGCCTGCATACAGTGCCGTGTGTACAACCATGAGTAACTTGTACTCGATGCGCTTTCTCACTGGGAGCCAGTGTAGCTGTTGTAGGACCGCAGTGATAGATCGCCGGTCACCTCGTCGAAGTTGCATCACAACACGAGCGGTTGACCGTTGGACTCTCTTTAGACGGTGCAGCAGACGGTCAGGTATACCAAACAGCATCGCATTTCCATAATCAATTATTGATGTCACAAGTGCATGGACAAGACATTTGCAGACACTGGTCGTCATTGCCCCTCGTACACGAGCAATTCTCGAGAGATGGTAGTAAGCACTTCGACATACATTTGCAACCTGCGTCGCCATCGATAAATCAGCATCGATTGCAACACCAAGGTCACGGACGATGGTCGATGTCGCTACATATTGTCCGCGTATGTCGACATGATCAATGAGTATTGGTCTGCGCAAGCTCGATGAACGTATAACAATTGCTTCCGTTTTGCTCTCGTTGAGAACCAGTCCGTTGTCATAGAGCCACGCTTTAACTTCACTGATGCAAGCCTCCATTCTGATGAGAGCATTTGTATGCTCAAACGGTGGAAAATCGACGTATAACTGCGTATCATCGGCGTACAGATGGTGTTGTACGTCGAGTCGGTTGAGTAAATTCGTTAGAGGCGCAATGTAGGCGTTGAAGAGCACCGGCCCAAGAACCGACCCCTGTAGTACTCCGGATTTCATCACGGTACACCCAGACACTTCTTTCCCGACACGCACGGCTGAGGTACGACCATATAGGTATGACGCCAACCACGCGTGCGCTTCGCCGCATATGCCATAGCCAAATAGTCTCCGTAGTAAGATATCGTGATTTATTGTGTCGAAGGCTGCTGTTAAATCGAGAAGCACAAGAAGTACTCCACGACGAGCATCAATCGCTTGCGCCACATCACTGTGAATGCGTAAGAGTGCTGTCTCCGCACTGTGGCGTGGTCGGTAGGCACTCTGGTAGACGCCCAATATGCCATTCTCGTTCAGGAAGCAATGCAGTTGTCTTGAGACGAAGCGCTCCATTGTCTTCGCCACAAACGAAATGTTCGATATTGGGCGGAATTTAGACAGCTCATTGACATCAGCACCTCGTTTTTTCAGTACATGCGTTACAATGGCGTGTTTCATCGACTGTGGGACTAAAGCAGTGGAGAACGACGCATTAATTATGCGTGTAATAACTGGACACAGCACTTTAATGTTCTGTTGAAGGAGTGACGTTGGCAGCGGGTCCAGTTCGCAAGACTTGGTAGCAGATGCTAAAATTATGTTCTTCACGTCTGCCGGTGAAGCAGCTTCGAAACATACTAAACGTGCAGCCACATTCGTCACTACGTCTTCGGTTGACGATTGAGTCATATTGCGGCGCAACGCATCGATCTTCTCGGAGAAACTCTTCTGGAATTTCGCTGCAACAGTAGCTTGTGTAGCGTCCTCGGGTAGCGGTCGGTCTCCAGCTCGACCAAGTAGTGTGTTTGCGATCTGGTAGACACGTCGGATGTTGCCACCGGCACTTGTCATCTCAGTACGGTAGTAATGCGATCGTGCAGTCCTAAGTGATTTTCGGAACGCGTTGCGCAAACCGGTGTATATTTGACGATGTACAGTCAGTCCAGTTTGTCGCCAGTTTCGCTCAGCACGACGTAATGCCCGCTTCTCGTCAGTTAACTCGCTTGTATGCCACGGTGTCTTCGGCCTAGCCGTGATAATCCGCGAGATTACTTGGGCATGAGCGTTAACGATGCTACGTATGCATCCATCGTATCGAGTGAGGATAACTTCAGGATTTTGTTCAGGAACGTTAAGATGTGATGCCGCGAGATCTGCGATAAAACGGCCGCCGTCAATGACTGAGTACTTGCGGTATTGGACGCGTCGCGTCATACGTTCTGGTTTAGGTTGGCGTAATCCGCATTCAATAACACGGTGATCAGTGAGAAGAGTTTTTGGCTCAACTGTTGTGGCTATGACGTGATATGTTCCCGAAGTGATAACCAGCTCCAGGATGTTGCCGCGCTCATGTGTTGCACTTTGCACATGTTGTACAAAGCCATGAGTCTCCAGTAAATCAGCCAAGTTCATTGCTTCGGCGCATGTGGAATCACCATATCGTGTGTTGAAATCACCACACACGACAGTCTCTGCAGGCTGGGCCGCGGCGATGAGTAAAACCTTCCCAACCTCATCTAGGAAGGAGCGGAAGTTGGACGTTGGCAGTCGGTAGACAACGATCACGCAAATGGTGCAACCAATACGGATATTACGCAGAATAACGCAGCAAGTCTCACTAGCATGAGTATTAATGTCAGCACGTGAAACTAGCTGCAAAGTCTTTCGAAATAGTACTCCTACACCACCTCCACGACGGGCCGCACTGCGCGGCTGGTGAACGAACGTGAAATCCTCACCGCACAGTTCGGATTCGACAATCGTTTCGCCTTCTGCCAGCCAAGTTTCCGTTAAGGCGACGACGTCCAGTTCATGCTCGTCGATGTACTCGCGCACTAGTAGCGCCTGTTTGCGAATGGATCTTGCGTTAATCAGGGCGAACTTCGCACAAAGATGAGAGGAGCTTCGCGCAGTGGAAGACCCATTACCCGAGCCCATCGAGGTCAGTGCGATCAAGTTGGCACTGTTAACACCAGTTTGTTTATAAACAGAATTGACCTGGCGGCACCATCTGCTGGCCACGTTGGTTATTGGTCTGGACCGTCGTCTTATCCCGGCTGTTGTGCCCCGCCTCGTTGGTCGCCGACACAAATGCAGTCTCTCAATTGTTTCCGTCCACGGTTGACTAGGCGGCTGCACGCATTTCCGTAGATTCACCAACAATGTTCTGGACAGCGACATGCTTCAGCAGACACTACCACAAGCAGGCAATGTTCTGGTACGGTGAGCGCAGCTTGGCAGCGCAGACATGTGTAGTTCAAACAGGTTGATAGTAGCAGCCACGCCCCAGAATAAAGGGCAGTTTTAAAAGTCACTTTAAAACGTGTGATTAAATATATATATACAGTCACAGACCTTCCATGTGTACGTATTGTATGTTCACGACTTACAATACACAGCACGAAGATAATCCAGGATTTCAAAACGTTGATAAATAGAGATTATAGACAGACCGGGAGCAGCCACACACCGCAGCGCTACAACCTCGATTTGGATTGTGAGATAACAAAACTTCTACAACTGCTTCATTACCAAAAAAAACAGTTAAAGCCAGCTGTGGCATCATCAATTTATGGAACACCATAACACTTAAGCTATATCATGACCGCTCACGCTACGGTCCCATGTTGAGGCATATGTTCATGCGAAACAGACCTCGCTTGTCTGGATGTCGCTACACCAAATACGTTCCAGCATGTATAATTATGCCAGGGCAGGACAGCAAAACACTTCATAATGTTCACGTTTCACACTGTTACAACTGATAACACAGCCAATACTTATGACATAAACACCACCGATGTTCCGTACTCTGGTATTACTAACGATCCTGCTACTGTTCACCTCCATACGTGAAAAATCATCAGATACGCATAACATGCGTTATGTATATAGACAATGGATTCATTGCAGTAAATCACGATAATAAGTGGTACGTAGATACGGTAATGGACTCCATATTTATTAAAGATACCAGAGCTAGGCTGGTTCAAATAGGGAAAGCGGTATATAAAGAAAGGGACATGTTATATAAAGTAACAACACAAACCTCCGTCAGCAGTGTGTACTACATTCTAGCCAACAAGAAAACATTATGAGTGATGATGGTATATTCGAACGATAAGTGGTGTTATTCTTGAGGAGTCAGTTGTGTTCTATTTATAACGTCTGTGGCAAAATTGTATCGATAGCATATTGTTATCATTTAATGGCCAAGCATAAGTTAATTACACGATTATGTCTTGGAATTGTACCAAATCTTCTGCAAGACATGGATCAAAGGCAATACCAGGCGAAACACACAAGTACAACAGTTACACAAACATTTATTATACTATATTATTATGACAAATACATGTTTATTAATATATTCATATTCATCATAGTTTTACACAACACGTGAAACTCGCCATAGTTTTTGAGAGTTTTCACTGTTCTAGGGTGGTGGAAGTGTATATATATATGTGTGTATATATATATATATATATATATATATATATATATATATATATATATATATATATATATACACACACACACACAAATGTACCAATAGTGACCGACGTTATCTTACCATGTAAGTTTATTGAGGGACGACAACGCAGTAATACGGTTTAGATACATTTTGTGCTATAATTATTTATTGTCTCTTGCACCTCTTCATTTGATTTCGCAAATTCAAAGATATGCAGTTAAATCCGTCAATGGAGACTAATATCACGCCGCAACGCTGACATCACGCTCTACAATCAGGCCAATGCGTTAACATATCAGATGCCAATGAAACGTACGCCATTTAAGATTTCAGCACGGGAAAACATGCTGAACGAGGGTCACATCACATAAAAAAGGTTCAGCCCCTCACGATGTATCGTCTTCATCTCAGGCGATCCCCTGTCATTATCGTTCACTCTGGCTATCCACCCTTGCCCTTTGAAAACGTATTTGGATCGCGCAATATGAGATTAAAGCGGTACTAGATTGTTTTTATTATACCGTTATACTCACTACAGCAAAAATGCCCATCTTTCGGATGGCGCTACGGCGAACAAAATATAATATAGTTACGTCGGCAAATGTCGAACCACGTTAAAATATGCCTCATTACATTGTTGGTTGCCTTGTAAATATGATCATATTAAGTTTATAATTGAGTACTTTGAAAACAATAGTAGAGTAGCTTTGGACATAACGCCCACTCTTTTCGGGAAATCGTCTACTGTCTAAATCCTTTGTTTGTAACTCTGATGTATTGCATGCATCACCTAGTTCATTATCTTAGATAAATACTGCCTGTTCAGATTTTTAATTTCCAATGTCACAGAAAAAGAAACAAGTTAACGCCGTTTTAGCGGAGGTCCTAAAAGTGCCGTTTTGCACCAACGGTACGGCAAAACGCCCATCATTGGGACTTGTATATTAATTAGTCTCAATATGTTATTTGTTTACTTATGTAATGCTACTAAGCAACTGTATTATTCGTACAATTAAGCGCAACAAAAATTACTGCATACTACATTCATATTAATTTTCTTAAATCTTCTCAATAATCTTAATATAAATTGTTAATTAATTAATCATATATTTAATATTTAATAAGTGTTATTGATTTAACATATTTAATATATACTCTTATGCACAAACATACTGATACAATTATTTTACTCAGTTTCATATTGATATCCAAGGCAGTATAAGACTCGCGATCCTGCGTGATTTGCAACCTCTACTACATGGTTTTTTTGCCCAATGTGTTAAACATTCAAAACATTACTACCTCCACATAATTTTATTTATTAACATGTGTGTTTAAGGTGTAAATCCAATCTGTCGTAATTCACCATAACATCACTTTTGTGGCGAACTTTTTTTTTAAGTCTTAGAGTAAAAACTGTTTAACACAATATGTGTGTGCCTGCGTGTGTGTGTGTGTGCGCGCGTTTGTGTGTGTGCATGTGTGTGTGTGTGTTTCGTTTGCTGCGATCATATTATTTTAACCGAACTTCAGAACTACAGGCTGCTCCATACGGATATCTCAACATTCTTATTTTCGAGCCGAATATATATAGATAGGTGGTGGGGTTATGCCGCCAAACTGGGCCTTATGCTCCAAGCTACTATAATATAAGTTAAAGTTGTTAACTTGTCCAGGGTGTACTGCATATATTGTGTATTGTATACTTCCAAAAGGGACACGTTGTGCGTTGAAATCCTAACCCTGCGTTGGGTTGCAAAACCATTGGCGTTACAAATTTGGAATATTCTGGTATCCATAAAGCGTTAGGAATTGTTACAAAATATATTAACTTTGCATGGGCTAATAGCTTCAACAAACCACTATGTCATTTATATTAACGACTTATAAATATAACACAATAAATATAAATAACACACACACACACACACACACGCACGCACACACACACACACACACACACACACACACACACACACACACACACACACACACACATTACACTCCTTTACTCTCAATTGGAAAACTTGCAAAACAAAATAATGTTTACAGTTTCAGGCAAAGAAAAGACGTAGCTGTGTACATATGTATCGTATCGACATATAACTAATGTAAACCACGCAAGTGTCTACGGCTAAATTTGTTAAGTGTCTTTAAACAGTGCAGTTTTATGCATAAACGGATGTATCTCTGTTTTCCTATTGCAACACTTCTTCAAATGATAGCGTTATATTCACACAAGTCAGATAACAATGTCGCGCTTACATTAGACAGTGTCATGTCCTCCATGTGTATGACCATGGTGTGAAAGCGACATCTGAGCATGAAACAGTGAGCACCGTTACCACTTAGTACACACAAGAGAAAAACATAGTTTACCGCTATATGTGTACGAACGCTTGACGTCATTTTAGCGAGGGTCAACGCGCTCGCATCATAGACTTACACCTTATGTTGTAAGCAAAGAGTAGCGATTTATACGCCAACAATTTCAAATCAAGCCGAGCCAAATCGAATCAACTATTGACGTCCGTTTATCTACGTAAAACTTAAATATAAAATGAAAACACAGGTATAACTATGTGACCGGTTAAACTGCGTTTATACACGTTACTCTGACAATTTGGTAAATTATCATGAATAGAACCATTGAAATTATAAATGAAATTAGAAGTATTAACGCTTAACGTATTATGTCAGATAAGTAAATTGGTTGAACGGAACACAACTCGCATACACCTACACACTACTGCATAATACCAATAGACACTCAGAAATGAAGGACCAAACCGCACTACAACACTACTTTCCTAGACTTGGGCACAGAACAAAGTCCAGTTACAAAGAAGGGCTTCGATGTAATTATTATCAAATTCTACTGAATATAACATGCTCAAACTATGCTACAATTGTGCTAGAGTACATCACATCTGCAACTACCTTCGTTCCACGGTTGGCATCTACTGATGTTCTTCTTAAACTTGTAGAATGTACACTGCTCACAGACAAAGGGCACTAATCTATGCAACCATGACATCACCACCAAAGGGCAGATATCATATGTCATTATTCCTAATGGGGATCTAGTATAAATGTATCTGATAGGTGGCGCTACTAGTAGTGCGACTTCATGCAATATAACACATAGCTGATTAGAATACATGCATTTAGTACAGGCAGTGTGCCAAATGCCTTTACACAAATTATAATTACCCAAAACATCAATAAACTTGGTTGTATGGGGTATTTTGAAAAAAGTACAGGAGTTACGTTACACTTGTGGGGTCGTAGATTAGCTCGTGAAAGCTTAGCGCCCGAGGTGCACGCCATCTTAATTCTGAACATACATAGGGATAAATAGGCTAGATCGATTATATAGTTAGATTAATGTAGCATAACATGCCAAAACAAATACAAACAAAAATGAAACATATGCATAATGATAGTATTAGTTGTTGTGCACCGTATTCTAGTTGTTTATAATATATATTATGTAAAATAATCAAATAGAGAAAATCAATATAATTATGTACAGTAGTAAACACAACAGCGACGAATGAATTATGTATTAGTACGATATTTTTATAACGTCATCATTGCATATTGGAACATAATACTACACATTTTTTATTTATTCTAAAAACAAAATATTGTATGACAATATAGGCCTATACACATGTTATATCGAGACAAGTTTCAAAAGTACAACACATTAGAACTTTATTACCATTACGTTTAACATTCTTATACACTCTGGATCAGTAGTTTGGCCGATACCGAGCGTGTGCAAAATCCCCAAAAAGCATATGCAAGGGGTCAATAATAAAACACAAAAATAATCAATGTACATTTGTTTGATAATGCCATTTAGATAAAACGTACATTGGTTAAGTTGGCCTCCAAAAATGTAAACCTGTGGTAAAGATTAATAGATTCACATTTTTACGTGGGGTAGTTTTTACGATACCGAGCGGATGACATAGACATACTGATTCTGGTAAGGATTGTAATTATTAGTAGACGTTTTTCACACATTTATCCGATATCCCTTAAGGTACGTAACAATGATTAATCATAAATATAATTTACTTTTTTCCAATTTGTTTACGTTGATACCACTTACGATACCCAACATATACACGAGACCGAGCGTATACCAATGAAAGATTTTAAAAATTACGCATTGCTGCCATCTTACGGCAATGCAAGTGATTGTCCATCGTGTAGACAACCCGGCAGGCATCAGACAGCAGACGAAGACTTCCTGCCCGAACGTATCCCGCGTAAATCGGGGTCCTAAGCTCAATACCATAGGCGCGGAAACAGGGGGCAGGGGGCAACTGCCCCCTGTGCTTCTGCTCGATACACGTGATGTTGGTTGGATTACATGTTATGCTATACACTCGGTACTCGTGCACGCTCGGTATCGCATGCTTGTTTGCACGCAAGATTAGCGTGTTTTGAGGATCATATAAGTAGTTTATTGTACTCATATCATTATGTGTATAAAAGTGCATGTTTATTCGGAATAGGCAAAGTTTCTCTACTAATTATACATATGTCACAATGGGAGGTTTCATCGTAAGTACACTAAACGGATTGCTTACCAATTATGTATATGGTATTTTCTATGGACGAACCTATACATTTGTAGCCTTTGCGATGAGCGGTCGGCAAGGGAAGCATACGGGCACACGTTCTCTCACTCAGTCGTACTAATGATAAATCAGGTTATACGTTTTCACAGTTTATTAAATGCGGAAAACCCTACCAATACAAGATATAATACACAACATACGGCTATGTCTGCTAAATACTACCCAGTTATAAATGTCAGAACGATAGGTTCAGACGGCGGCGGCTATTACAGCAACCGAATTGTAACCGATATATTCTAAATGTCAGAACGATAAGTTCAGACGGCGGCGGCTTATATACAGCAACCGAGTTATAGGTGTCACAACGATAAGTCAGACGGCGGCGGTTTATATATAGCAACCGAGAATTGAGAATTCTACAACACAAAAGGAGCATAGTTGTGACACGGAGACTGAAGAAAGGAGACTGAGAGGAGGGAAGGTGACCGGTGTGAAGGAACAAGAAATTGAGAAGACAGAGGGACGGAGGAAAAGTGTTCGGCAGAGGAAAAAAACGGGTCAGCGGGGAAAGATCAACAGGTAGTCAGACTGTAGAGAACGAGGAGAGACGCGACAGCGATACAGGTGGTGAAGAGGTAGATATCACAGAGGCAGTTGGTAAGACTGTGAGACAGAAGACTGATGGATGAAGACAGAGTGTTCAGCAAAAAAACAGAAAACAGGTTCAGCCCCTCACGATGTATCGTCTTCATCTCAGGCGATCCCCTGTCATTATCGTTCACTCTGGCTATCCACCCTTGCCCTTTGAAAACGTATTTGGATCGCGCAATATGAGATTAAAGCGGTACTAGATTGTTTTTATTATACCGTTATACTCACTACAGCAAAAATGCCCATCTTTCGGATGGCGCTACGGCGAACAAAATATAATATAGTTACGTCGGCAAATGTCGAACCACGTTAAAATATGCCTCATTACATTGTTGGTTGCCTTGTAAATATGATCATATTAAGTTTATAATTGAGTACTTTGAAAACAATAGTAGAGTAGCTTTGGACATAACGCCCACTCTTTTCGGGAAATCGTCTACTGTCTAAATCCTTTGTTTGTAACTCTGATGTATTGCATGCATCACCTAGTTCATTATCTTAGATAAATACTGCCTGTTCAGATTTTTAATTTCCAATGTCACAGAAAAAGAAACAAGTTAACGCCGTTTTAGCGGAGGTCCTAAAAGTGCCGTTTTGCACCAACGGTACGGCAAAACGCCCATCATTGGGACTTGTATATTAATTAGTCTCAATATGTTATTTGTTTACTTATGTAATGCTACTAAGCAACTGTATTATTCGTACAATTAAGCGCAACAAAAATTACTGCATACTACATTCATATTAATTTTCTTAAATCTTCTCAATAATCTTAATATAAATTGTTAATTAATTAATCATATATTTAATATTTAATAAGTGTTATTGATTTAACATATTTAATATATACTCTTATGCACAAACATACTGATACAATTATTTTACTCAGTTTCATATTGATATCCAAGGCAGTATAAGACTCGCGATCCTGCGTGATTTGCAACCTCTACTACATGGATTTTTTGCCCAATGTGTTAAACATTCAAAACATTACTACCTCCACATAATTTTATTTATTAACATGTGTGTTTAAGGTGTAAATCCAATCTGTCGTAATTCACCATAACATCACTTTTGTGGCGAACTTTTTTTTTAAGTCTTAGAGTAAAAACTGTTTAACACAATATGTGTGTGCCTGCGTGTGTGTGTGTGTGCGCGCGTTTGTGTGTGTGCATGTGTGTGTGTGTGTTTCGTTTGCTGCGATCATATTATTTTAACCGAACTTCAGAACTACAGGCTGCTCCATACGGATATCTCAACATTCTTATTTTCGAGCCGAATATATATAGATAGGTGGTGGGGTTATGCCGCCAAACTGGGCCTTATGCTCCAAGCTACTATAATATAAGTTAAAGTTGTTAACTTGTCCAGGGTGTACTGCATATATTGTGTATTGTATACTTCCAAAAGGGACACGTTGTGCGTTGAAATCCTAACCCTGCGTTGGGTTGCAAAACCATTGGCGTTACAAATTTGGAATATTCTGGTATCCATAAAGCGTTAGGAATTGTTACAAAATATATTAACTTTGCATGGGCTAATAGCTTCAACAAACCACTATGTCATTTATATTAACGACTTATAAATATAACATAATAAATATAAATAACACACACACACACACACACGCACGCACACACACACACACACACATTACACTCCTTTACTCTCAATTGGAAAACTTGCAAAACTAAATAATGTTTACAGTTTCAGGCAAAGAAAAGACGTAGCTGTGTACATAGGTATCGTATCGACATATAACTTATGTAAACCACGCAAGTGTCTACGGCTAAATTTGTTAAGTGTCTTTAAACAGTGCAGTTTTATGCATAAACGGATGTATCTCTGTTTTCCTATTGCAACACTTCTTCAAATGATAGCGTTATATTCACACAAGTCAGATAACAATGTCGCGCTTACATTAGACAGTGTCATGTCCTCCATGTGTATGACCATGGTGTGAAAGCGACATCTGAGCATGAAACAGTGAGCACCGTTACCACTTAGTACACACAAGAGAAAAACATAGTTTACCGCTATATGTGTACGAACGCTTGACGTCATTTTAGCGAGGGTCAACGCGCTCGCATCATAGACTTACACCTTATGTTGTAAGCAAAGAGTAGCGATTTATACGCCAACAATTTCAAATCAAGCCGAGCCAAATCGAATCAACTATTGACGTCCGTTTATCTACGTAAAACTTAAATATAAAATGAAAACACAGGTATAACTATGTGACCGGTTAAACTGCGTTTATACACGTTACTCTGACAATTTGGTAAATTATCATGAATAGAACCATTGAAATTATAAATGAAATTAGAAGTATTAACGCTTAACGTATTATGTCAGATAAGTAAATTGGTTGAACGGAACACAACTCGCATACACCTACACACTACTGCATAATACCAATAGACACTCAGAAATGAAGGACCAAACCGCACTACAACACTACTTTCCTAGACTTGGGCACAGAACAAAGTCCAGTTACAAAGAAGGGCTTCGATGTAATTATTATCAAATTCTACTGAATATAACATGCTCAAACTATGCTACAATTGTGCTAGAGTACATCACATCTGCAACTACCTTCGTTCCACGGTTGGCATCTACTGATGTTCTTCTTAAACTTGTAGAATGTACACTGCTCACAGACAAAGGGCACTAATCTATGCAACCATGACATCACCACCAAAGGGCAGATATCATATGTCATTATTCCTAATGGGGATCTAGTATAAATGTATCTGATAGGTGGCGCTACTAGTAGTGCGACTTCATGCAATATAACACATAGCTGATTAGAATACATGCATTTAGTACAGGCAGTGTGCCAAATGCCTTTACACAAATTATAATTACCCAAAACATCAATAAACTTGGTTGTATGGGGTATTTTGAAAAAAGTACAGGAGTTACGTTACACTTGTGGGGTCGTAGATTAGCTCGTGAAAGCTTAGCGCCCGAGGTGCACGCCATCTTAATTCTGAACATACATAGGGATAAATAGGCTAGATCGATTATATAGTTAGATTAATGTAGCATAACATGCCAAAACAAATACAAACAAAAATGAAACATATGCATAATGATAGTATTAGTTGTTGTGCACCGTATTCTAGTTTTTTTTTAATATATATTATGTAAAATAATCAAATAGAGAAAATCAATATAATTATGTACAGTAGTAAACACAACAGCGACGAATGAATTATGTATTAGTACGATATTTTTATAACGTCATCATTGCATATTGGAACATAATACTACACATTTTTTATTTATTCTAAAAACAAAATATTGTATGACAATATAGGCCTATACACATGTTGTATCGAGACAAGTTTCAAAAGTACAACACATTAGAACTTTATTACCATTACGTTTAACATTCTTATACACTCTGGATCAGTAGTTTGGCCGATACCGAGCGTGTGCAAAATCCCCAAAAAGCATATGCAAGGGGTCAATAATAAAACACAAAAATAATCAATGTACATTTGTTTGATAATGCCATTTAGATAAAACGTACATTGGTTAAGTTGGCCTCCAAAAATGTAAACATGTGGTAAAGATTAATAGATTCACATTTTGACGTGGGGTAGTTTTTACGATACCGAGCGGATGACATAGACATACTGATTCTGGTAAGGATTGTAATTATTAGTAGACGTTTTTCACACATTTATCCGATATCCCTTAAGGTACGTAACAATGATTAATCATAAATATAATTTACTTTTTTCCAATTTGTTTACGTTGATACCACTTACGATACCCAACATATACACGAGACCGAGCGTATACCAATGAAAGATTTTAAAAATTACGCATTGCTGCCATCTTACGGCAATGCAAGTGATTGTCCATCGTGTAGACAACCCGGCAGGCATCAGACAGCAGACGAAGACTTCCTGCCCGAACGTATCCCGCGTAAATCGGGGTCCTAAGCTCAATACCATAGGCGCGGAAACAGGGGGCAGGGGGCAACTGCCCCCTGTGCTTCTGCTCGATACACGTGATGTTGGTTGGATTACATGTTATGCTATACACTCGGTACTCGTGCACGCTCGGTATCGCATGCTTGTTTGCACGCAAGATTAGCGTGTTTTGAGGATCATATAAGTAGTTTATTGTACTCATATCATTATGTGTATAAAAGTGCATGTTTATTCGGAATAGGCAAAGTTTCTCTACTAATTATACATATGTCACAATGGGAGGTTTCATCGTAAGTACACTAAACGGATTGCTTACCAATTATGTATATGGTATTTTCTATGGACGAACCTATACATTTGTAGCCTTTGCGATGAGCGGTCGGCAAGGGAAGCATACGGGCACACGTTCTCTCACTCAGTCGTACTAATGATAAATCAGGTTATACGTTTTCACAGTTTATTAAATGCGGAAAACCCTACCAATACAAGATATAATACACAACATACGGCTATGTCTGCTAAATACTACCCAGTTATAAATGTCAGAACGATAGGTTCAGACGGCGGCGGCTATTACAGCAACCGAATTGTAACCGATATATTCTAAATGTCAGAACGATAAGTTCAGACGGCGGCGGCTTATATACAGCAACCGAGTTATAGGTGTCACAACGATAAGTCAGACGGCGGCGGTTTATATATAGCAACCGAGAATTGAGAATTCTACAACACAAAAGGAGCATAGTTGTGACACGGAGACTGAAGAAAGGAGACTGAGAGGAGGGAAGGTGACCGGTGTGAAGGAACAAGAAATTGAGAAGACAGAGGGACGGAGGAAAAGTGTTCGGCAGAGGAAAAAAACGGGTCAGCGGGGAAAGATCAACAGGTAGTCAGACTGTAGAGAACGAGGAGAGACGCGACAGCGATACAGGTGGTGAAGAGGTAGATATCACAGAGGCAGTTGGTAAGACTGTGAGACAGAAGACTGATGGATGAAGACAGAGTGTTCAGCAAAAAAACAGAAAACAGGTTCAGCCCCTCACGATGTATCGTCTTCATCTCAGGCGATCCCCTGTCATTATCGTTCACTCTGGCTATCCACCCTTGCCCTTTGAAAACGTATTTGGATCGCGCAATATGAGATTAAAGCGGTACTAGATTGTTTTTATTATACCGTTATACTCACTACAGCAAAAATGCCCATCTTTCGGATGGCGCTACGGCGAACAAAATATAATATAGTTACGTCGGCAAATGTCGAACCACGTTAAAATATGCCTCATTACATTGTTGGTTGCCTTGTAAATATGATCATATTAAGTTTATAATTGAGTACTTTGAAAACAATAGTAGAGTAGCTTTGGACATAACGCCCACTCTTTTCGGGAAATCGTCTACTGTCTAAATCCTTTGTTTGTAACTCTGATGTATTGCATGCATCACCTAGTTCATTATCTTAGATAAATACTGCCTGTTCAGATTTTTAATTTCCAATGTCACAGAAAAAGAAACAAGTTAACGCCGTTTTAGCGGAGGTCCTAAAAGTGCCGTTTTGCACCAACGGTACGGCAAAACGCCCATCATTGGGACTTGTATATTAATTAGTCTCAATATGTTATTTGTTTACTTATGTAATGCTACTAAGCAACTGTATTATTCGTACAATTAAGCGCAACAAAAATTACTGCATACTACATTCATATTAATTTTCTTAAATCTTCTCAATAATCTTAATATAAATTGTTAATTAATTAATCATATATTTAATATTTAATAAGTGTTATTGATTTAACATATTTAATATATACTCTTATGCACAAACATACTGATACAATTATTTTACTCAGTTTCATATTGATATCCAAGGCAGTATAAGACTCGCGATCCTGCGTGATTTGCAACCTCTACTACATGGATTTTTTGCCCAATGTGTTAAACATTCAAAACATTACTACCTCCACATAATTTTATTTATTAACATGTGTGTTTAAGGTGTAAATCCAATCTGTCGTAATTCACCATAACATCACTTTTGTGGCGAACTTTTTTTTTAAGTCTTAGAGTAAAAACTGTTTAACACAATATGTGTGTGCCTGCGTGTGTGTGTGTGTGCGCGCGTTTGTGTGTGTGCATGTGTGTGTGTGTGTTTCGTTTGCTGCGATCATATTATTTTAACCGAACTTCAGAACTACAGGCTGCTCCATACGGATATCTCAACATTCTTATTTTCGAGCCGAATATATATAGATAGGTGGTGGGGTTATGCCGCCAAACTGGGCCTTATGCTCCAAGCTACTATAATATAAGTTAAAGTTGTTAACTTGTCCAGGGTGTACTGCATATATTGTGTATTGTATACTTCCAAAAGGGACACGTTGTGCGTTGAAATCCTAACCCTGCGTTGGGTTGCAAAACCATTGGCGTTACAAATTTGGAATATTCTGGTATCCATAAAGCGTTAGGAATTGTTACAAAATATATTAACTTTGCATGGGCTAATAGCTTCAACAAACCACTATGTCATTTATATTAACGACTTATAAATATAACATAATAAATATAAATAACACACACACACACACACACGCACGCACACACACACACACACATTACACTCCTTTACTCTCAATTGGAAAACTTGCAAAACTAAATAATGTTTACAGTTTCAGGCAAAGAAAAGACGTAGCTGTGTACATAGGTATCGTATCGACATATAACTTATGTAAACCACGCAAGTGTCTACGGCTAAATTTGTTAAGTGTCTTTAAACAGTGCAGTTTTATGCATAAACGGATGTATCTCTGTTTTCCTATTGCAACACTTCTTCAAATGATAGCGTTATATTCACACAAGTCAGATAACAATGTCGCGCTTACATTAGACAGTGTCATGTCCTCCATGTGTATGACCATGGTGTGAAAGCGACATCTGAGCATGAAACAGTGAGCACCGTTACCACTTAGTACACACAAGAGAAAAACATAGTTTACCGCTATATGTGTACGAACGCTTGACGTCATTTTAGCGAGGGTCAACGCGCTCGCATCATAGACTTACACCTTATGTTGTAAGCAAAGAGTAGCGATTTATACGCCAACAATTTCAAATCAAGCCGAGCCAAATCGAATCAACTATTGACGTCCGTTTATCTACGTAAAACTTAAATATAAAATGAAAACACAGGTATAACTATGTGACCGGTTAAACTGCGTTTATACACGTTACTCTGACAATTTGGTAAATTATCATGAATAGAACCATTGAAATTATAAATGAAATTAGAAGTATTAACGCTTAACGTATTATGTCAGATAAGTAAATTGGTTGAACGGAACACAACTCGCATACACCTACACACTACTGCATAATACCAATAGACACTCAGAAATGAAGGACCAAACCGCACTACAACACTACTTTCCTAGACTTGGGCACAGAACAAAGTCCAGTTACAAAGAAGGGCTTCGATGTAATTATTATCAAATTCTACTGAATATAACATGCTCAAACTATGCTACAATTGTGCTAGAGTACATCACATCTGCAACTACCTTCGTTCCACGGTTGGCATCTACTGATGTTCTTCTTAAACTTGTAGAATGTACACTGCTCACAGACAAAGGGCACTAATCTATGCAACCATGACATCACCACCAAAGGGCAGATATCATATGTCATTATTCCTAATGGGGATCTAGTATAAATGTATCTGATAGGTGGCGCTACTAGTAGTGCGACTTCATGCAATATAACACATAGCTGATTAGAATACATGCATTTAGTACAGGCAGTGTGCCAAATGCCTTTACACAAATTATAATTACCCAAAACATCAATAAACTTGGTTGTATGGGGTATTTTGAAAAAAGTACAGGAGTTACGTTACACTTGTGGGGTCGTAGATTAGCTCGTGAAAGCTTAGCGCCCGAGGTGCACGCCATCTTAATTCTGAACATACATAGGGATAAATAGGCTAGATCGATTATATAGTTAGATTAATGTAGCATAACATGCCAAAACAAATACAAACAAAAATGAAACATATGCATAATGATAGTATTAGTTGTTGTGCACCGTATTCTAGTTTTTTTATAATATATATTATGTAAAATAATCAAATAGAGAAAATCAATATAATTATGTACAGTAGTAAACACAACAGCGACGAATGAATTATGTATTAGTACGATATTTTTATAACGTCATCATTGCATATTGGAACATAATACTACACATTTTTTATTTATTCTAAAAACAAAATATTGTATGACAATATAGGCCTATACACATGTTGTATCGAGACAAGTTTCAAAAGTACAACACATTAGAACTTTATTACCATTACGTTTAACATTCTTATACACTCTGGATCAGTAGTTTGGCCGATACCGAGCGTGTGCAAAATCCCCAAAAAGCATATGCAAGGGGTCAATAATAAAACACAAAAATAATCAATGTACATTTGTTTGATAATGCCATTTAGATAAAACGTACATTGGTTAAGTTGGCCTCCAAAAATGTAAACATGTGGTAAAGATTAATAGATTCACATTTTGACGTGGGGTAGTTTTTACGATACCGAGCGGATGACATAGACATACTGATTCTGGTAAGGATTGTAATTATTAGTAGACGTTTTTCACACATTTATCCGATATCCCTTAAGGTACGTAACAATGATTAATCATAAATATAATTTACTTTTTTCCAATTTGTTTACGTTGATACCACTTACGATACCCAACATATACACGAGACCGAGCGTATACCAATGAAAGATTTTAAAAATTACGCATTGCTGCCATCTTACGGCAATGCAAGTGATTGTCCATCGTGTAGACAACCCGGCAGGCATCAGACAGCAGACGAAGACTTCCTGCCCGAACGTATCCCGCGTAAATCGGGGTCCTAAGCTCAATACCATAGGCGCGGAAACAGGGGGCAGGGGGCAACTGCCCCCTGTGCTTCTGCTCGATACACGTGATGTTGGTTGGATTACATGTTATGCTATACACTCGGTACTCGTGCACGCTCGGTATCGCATGCTTGTTTGCACGCAAGATTAGCGTGTTTTGAGGATCATATAAGTAGTTTATTGTACTCATATCATTATGTGTATAAAAGTGCATGTTTATTCGGAATAGGCAAAGTTTCTCTACTAATTATACATATGTCACAATGGGAGGTTTCATCGTAAGTACACTAAACGGATTGCTTACCAATTATGTATATGGTATTTTCTATGGACGAACCTATACATTTGTAGCCTTTGCGATGAGCGGTCGGCAAGGGAAGCATACGGGCACACGTTCTCTCACTCAGTCGTACTAATGATAAATCAGGTTATACGTTTTCACAGTTTATTAAATGCGGAAAACCCTACCAATACAAGATATAATACACAACATACGGCTATGTCTGCTAAATACTACCCAGTTATAAATGTCAGAACGATAGGTTCAGACGGCGGCGGCTATTACAGCAACCGAATTGTAACCGATATATTCTAAATGTCAGAACGATAAGTTCAGACGGCGGCGGCTTATATACAGCAACCGAGTTATAGGTGTCACAACGATAAGTCAGACGGCGGCGGTTTATATATAGCAACCGAGAATTGAGAATTCTACAACACAAAAGGAGCATAGTTGTGACACGGAGACTGAAGAAAGGAGACTGAGAGGAGGGAAGGTGACCGGTGTGAAGGAACAAGAAATTGAGAAGACAGAGGGACGGAGGAAAAGTGTTCGGCAGAGGAAAAAAACGGGTCAGCGGGGAAAGATCAACAGGTAGTCAGACTGTAGAGAACGAGGAGAGACGCGACAGCGATACAGGTGGTGAAGAGGTAGATATCACAGAGGCAGTTGGTAAGACTGTGAGACAGAAGACTGATGGATGAAGACAGAGTGTTCAGCAAAAAAAAAAAAAACACGACAGGCGTGAAGGTGACGGGGAGAAAGTGGCCGTAATGAAGGAGGAAGCCGGGGAAAAGGGATGGGAGAGGAGAGAAGAAAATGTGATGGGAGGAAAGATGAAGGAACGAAAGGAAGCGAGAATAAATGTGCTAGAAGA
The DNA here is from genome assembly GCA_963995525.1 of Escarpia spicata. Taxonomy (NCBI): domain Eukaryota; kingdom Metazoa; phylum Annelida; class Polychaeta; order Sabellida; family Siboglinidae; genus Escarpia; species Escarpia spicata. The sequence continues at coordinate 72,573,897 of OZ023205.1, read as the reverse complement.
GAAGATGACAGGAGGAAAGGGGACAAGAGAAAAGGCGACAAGAAAGAAGGGAATGGAAGAGAATGTGACAGGAGAGAAGACGGCAAGAGGAAAAGACAACAACCAGACATATGCAAACCGGAGGAGCTACTCCGAGGCAGTGATTGAGGGGGCAATGAGAAAAGAGAGAGTGTTTATGGGCGATTCAATTCTGAGAAAAACAGACAAGACTATATGCGAGGGGAAGGACGTTGTTGTATGTCTACTGGGGGATAGGATAGAGCATGTGACCGAAAGGGTAGATAAGGTATTGGGGCATGGCAAGGGAGGGTCTATACTAGTACACGTTGGGACAAATAATGCAGACAAGGAGGGGACAACTGGGATAGTAGTGAAGTACAAACATTTAGTGAGGAAGCTAAAGAAGACAAGAGTGGAATTTTGCCAGTAATGGGAGGAAGGGGGGCAACATACAAAAACTGTAAGAGGATGGCGATCAACGCACTAGTTGAGCAGATGCGTGAAGAAGAGGGCGTGGGATTCGTAGATTTATGGGGGTACTTTGTTGGGAGATAAATATATGTACATGAGAGATGGCCTACATCTAAGTGGAAAGGGGGCAGCAGTATTCTCAGAGAATCTGCTGCGATCTGTTGACAGTGGAACAGGTTGCATCTATTTAAACTAGATTCGCAGGGGGACTCGCAGATAAGCCTGAAACTGGAGGCATGGATAAAGACAGCACAAATAATTAAGCAAAGAACAGTCTGGAAAACTGTTCTGGAGCTGGATATAAATGTGTTTGTTTAAATGCAAGGAGTATAGTAAACAAAAGAAATGAACTAAACAGTATGGTAGAAGATATTGACCCTCACATAATAGGTATAACTGAATCATGGGCAACCACCGATATATCAGATGCTGAAATGGGTCTGACAGGATATGTAATGTTTAGGAAAGATAGAATAGGAAGAAGGGGAGGTGGAGTTATTTTATATATTAAAGAATCTATCCAGGCTTATGAAATAAATTAGACAGAGAAGCAGATTGCGAAGAAGCTGTTTGGTGAAACATTGTTACCGGAAACTGAACGTTAACGGTTGGATTAGTTTATCGAAGTCCAAACATAAGCATAGAAGAGCAAACGGGACTGTGTTAGGGGGATTTTAACCATGGGCATATAAAATGTAAATCTCTACAGAGTATGTGTAGTGAGGACCACACGTTTTTAGTTTTAGTACAAGATAGTTTCCTTTCTCAACATGTGCTAGAACCAACCAGGGGAGAGAAAGTGTTAGACATAGTTTTGTCCTCTCAGAATGAATTAGTTGAAAATATCAAGATATGTGAGCCACTGGGGAATAGTGATCACAACCAAATACATTTTACCATCAAAATAAAATCAGAAAGGAATATTAAAAAGCAGTACAGGAGAAATTTCCACAAAGGAAAATATAAGGACATAAGGAAACATTTAGCAACAATAGATTGTTCCTTTAAAAACACACGGGAAACGGTCCAAAAAGAAACACTTATCCAAAGAAGCCATTAAAAAAAATAAGTATAAACAAATGATGTGGAAGTCATATAGACGTACTGGAAATGACGAAGACTATAACATTTATAAAGAAGCACTAAACCAAGCTACAGTTGAAATTAGAAATTCAAAGAGAAGATATGAACATAATTAGCTTGTAATATAAAACATGACAGCAAGAGTTTGCATGCGTATGTTCGAAGCAAACAGAAAGTTCAGGATAAGGTCGGTCCTCTAGAAGCTAGTGCTGGAAATATAATATCAGAGGGATTCTTAATGACAGAAGACCTGAATGAGTATTTTACTTCATTGTTTACCAGAGAAGACATTAGTTCACTGCCAGTACCAGAGGCTAAGTTTAAGGGGGCAGAATCAGACTATTTAAGAAGTTAATTGTAACCCCAGAAATGGTAGCTAAGAACATTTGGGCTATGAAGGATAATAAATCACTTGGATTGGATGGTGTTCGACCCAAACTACTATTGGAAATTGTAGAACAAATTATCATACCGCTTGCAACAGTTTTCAACTTGTAATTAGAAGAGGGAGTGGTTCCTTTAGAATGGAAAGAAGCAAACGTTATACCGTTATTTAAAAAATGTTCGAGAAACAAGTCAAATAATTATAGAACAGTGAGTTTAACATCGGTGATTTGTAAATTATTAGAAAGACTAATTAAAGATCACATGGTGGATTTTCTTGCTAAACATCACTTGAACAACCTATCTCAACATGGGTTTCAAAAAGCGAGGTCATGCTTAACAAAATATGTTATGTTTTTTGGAAGATATAACTAATAGGATAGACGAGGGATCACCAGTATATATCATCAAAGTGCCACATCAAAGATTACTGCTTAAACTGAAGGCCCATGGCATAGGAAATGGTATCATTAACTGGATAGAAAAATGGATGAATGACAGAAGATTACGCGTAGTTGTTGATGGGGAGGCTTTAAACCGGAAATCAGTTTTGAGTGGGGTTCCACAGGGATGGATCAGTACTGGGACTTATATTATTCTTAATATATATAAACGATTTGGACGATGATACAGCTAGCAAGGTGTTGAAATTTGCAGATGATACAAAAGTGTTTAGAAGGCTTAAAAGTGATGGAGATAGACCGCATTTACAAGATGATCTTGACAGGTTGATCAAATGGTCTGAAAAGTGGCAAATGTTGTTCAATTTTGGGAAATGTAAATGCGTTCACACAGGACATGGGAACAAATATGTAGAATATACAATGGGGGGAACTGTACTAAGTAATACTGTAAAAGAAAAAGGTTTAGGGCTGACAATTAGTGCTGACATGAAGGTTTCAGAGCAGTGTGCAATTGCAGCTTCAAAAGGAAATCAAATCCTTGGATTGATTAGGCGAAATATAGCACATAAAGAAAACTAACTAATAATACCGCTGTACAAAACAATAGTTAGGCCTCATTTAGAATATTATATACATGCATGGAGGCCATATCACAAGAAGGACATAGATATGCTAGAAAGAGTACAGAGGAGAGCGACTAAAATGATACCAAAACTGAGGGATCTTAGTTATGAAAAACGCCTAAAAGAATGTGATTTAACAACACTAGAGACCAGGAGATTGAGAGGAGATCAGATAGAAGTGTTTATAATATTGAATGGTTATGACAATATTGATAGAAATAAGTTTTTTTTAGTTAAGAAAGATAGAAAGACTAGAGGACATGAAGTTACGTTAGTAAAGGAGCAGTGTAGATTAGACGTAAGAAAGTTCTCATTTTCACAAAGGACTGTGAATGAATGGAACAGATTATCTCCTGATTGTGTGGGTGCTAGTAATGTGAATATGTTTAACAATAAAATCGACACATATCTCAGAAGGGCTGGATATATGTAGATAAAAGGGTTGGACTATCGATAAGCCAAAGGGCTTCCTTGTCCACCTGTCATCTAGAGTTAATTCTCTGGATGGCAATCTTGTTAAATCTTGTTAAAACCGAATTATAGGTGTCAGAACGATATGTCAGACGGCGGCGGCCTATATACAGCAACCGAATTATAGGTGTCAGAACGGTAAGTCAGACGGCGGCTTATATATACTGCAACCGAGTCTGCGAATAAGTGATTGTCACGGGTGTGCTGCCTGCAATAGTCTTTTAGTACGTCTCGCAGGACGTTCGGTGACAGTGCTTCACGAGAAACGTTCCTCCGGCAGTTTGCCCCAATAGTCGTCATGATACATCACTGGCCTGTGTTATGTACACATAGCTTCAGCATGCATCTTCGGGCCTGTTCTAACAAACAGCTCCCTCGCTGTGTCTGGCTGCATCCCCCAACCGCCAGCCCCGATCCTCATTAAAGCCCTCCTTATATTCAGCTAAATACGTAGCCTTGGGACAGACGCGTTCCCTTTAGTGATGTCATTTCAAAAGTCTAGGGGTCTATAAGTTTTGGCAGGGTGCCAGCGAACTTACAGTAAACTTCTGAACAAAGACCCTTTGTATAGGGCTGTTGCCTCCCCAAAACCAAATGGCCTCAAAATTAAACAAATCCCCCACCCCAGCTATAGCCATTTGGATATAAATTGGCTTTTCGGAGCACTACCACATTCACTAATCAAGAACATTTATAGTATGTTTCCGCTCGGTATTCATATGTATTCGCTCGGAAAAATACACATAATATTCATTGATATTTTAGACGTTCACAATAGTCGGCAAACGAATCAAATGAACAAAGGTCACGGGCATACTGAAAGAAAAGAAAGAATGATCCTAGCTATCTAGAATATGGACTACTAATAGGCAATGTATTCTTTCTAGCATATATATGTCCTTCTTGCGATATGGCCTCTCCACGCTTGTAAACAATATTCTATTGACTCTCACCTAAGACATGAACAAAACTAACAAAAGTTTTGGGTGGCTAAGTCCCCAACTCTGAATATCCGGCTATCCCCAAACTCCAAACCATTCCGACATACTCACAATGTGAAATGAATGAATCGTGGACAACGTTTGCGTATTCTAGGAAATGTTGATGTATACTTTTAGCTATAATTATGTGAATCAAGGGCGGATTATAAATATAATAAACATATGTCCAATATCTAGTGAACAACTGAGTTCGCTCACACGGTTGTGCATTTGTGTAATAGTATTCGCTTAATTTTCTTTTAAACTCTTACGGATGCATTTTTTCTCATTTCCCAATATTGTGGAATAATCTTATTAGTGCAGCTTTTGAGTTTAAGAATATACTTACTAACCTAAACATAATGTACCATACACGTTCTTGTATTGTTTTGTAAGCAAGATTGTTTTCATCAGAAAGCAGACAAGAACAATATTCCAGAGAAAGGATTTTATTGCGATGAAAGATAAAGATATACAAATGTCACACGCACAACAACACAGGTTGTTATTTTGTTGTTGTTACATTCTAAAGATACGCTGTGGTACGGCGATTGTTGCTGTTAGAATAGAAAGACGCAGACACGAACGTCTAGAAAATAGAAAGTCAATCGATGGCAGAGAAGTCGTCATCAATAGGCCAATTATGCAGGCATCCTACCACTTGTAGAAGCAGATCTAAAAAGAAAAACATAAGTTTTTATATACCCTCGCTACCTGTACCAGTGACATTAGACAAACAGTTGGTAGTACAGTTGCTACTAAAATACATTAAAAAAAAAAACCGAACATTGCCTCTGCTGTTGAAATTGTTGTCGCTGTCATTGCTGCTGCTGCCGCTTCTACGACTGCTATTGCTACTACTACTACTACTACTACTACTACTACTACTACTGCATCTAATACTACTACTACTACTACTACTACTACAACAACAACTACTACTACTACTACTACTACTACTACTACTATTTCTACAACTAATAATAATAATAATAATAATACGACTACCAAAACATTGTATTATTAAAACTACTAAGGTAAATTGTTTAAATATAAACAATAACATTTAAAAACATATCTCGTTAGGAAGTCAATCGCCAACAAAATCAACAAAGGAAACAGCAGACACGGTCTTCTGTCAATCGTTTAGCGTATTTCACACACTTATTATATATTGACATTAGACATATCCAATGACGTCATAATCAACTATTTGTACGGTCAATGCTCGCTGTTCCTGAAATAAAAGCAATCATGTTTCCTCGAACATACGTTAAATGTAAATAATCGAGCTAGCGCACGCGTGGGTGTACATATTAATGTTAAGTTCAATGCATCAAACTAAAAAGGTATTTATTTGGTAATGTCGACAATAATACTTCTTCTTCTATGTGCCATGTCTGTCACAGGCGTTGGCGATCATGGCCCTCCAAACCGCACGATCGTGTGTAGTTTGTAGCAGTTCTGTTGTGCTCCTTCCACACCATGTTGCGAGACTATCTATTATTTTTATTCTCTGGATCTTTTTCCTTCTATCTTTCCTGTTGTTACTATTTGTTCTATCTTTTTCTTTCTCATGACATGGCCTATAAATCGTGCTTGTTGTGTTCTATCTTTGTTGATGATCTTTCTTTTTGTCTTTTTTCTTGGCTGTCCTAAGGATGACTTAATTGCTTTGCTTTGCAGTCCATGGCACTCGCAGCATTCTTCTTAAGAACCACATTTCAGTGGCTTCTATGGTTTTTTGTGAGCTTTAGGTTATTGTCCAGGATTCACATCCATATAGCAATATGGGCTCTATGTAGCATTGCAGTACACGTTTTCTCACTTCAATTGATATATTTGTATTTGTTCAAATGTTTTTCATGTGGTGAAAAGCTGTTTTGGTTTGAGCAATTCTTCTCTTTATCTCATCGTTGCATCGACCGTCGGAAGTTATTAGTGATCCCAGATAGTTAAACGTTCGGACTTGCTTCAAAACAGTACCATATGCTACCATGTTGCATGTTGGAGAGTAATTTTTCTTTGAGATGACCATGATTTATGTTTTCTTTTTGTTCAGGGACAGACCTTTTTTATCACTTTCCCTTATTACTGTATCTAACATCAGTTGTAGATCTATTTCGTTCTCAGCAATCAGTACCGTGTCGTCTGCATATTGTAAATAATTCATGTTGTATCCCTCTACTTGAATGCCTGGCATATATTCTAATGTGCGTAAGATAATCTCAATATACAGTAGTGAAAGGAGATCGGATGATAGGACACACCCTTGTCTTACACCACGTTTTATTTCTTGGAATTTACTGATGTCATTTTCTATTCGTATTGCTGCTGTTTGTTCCCAGTATAGATTTCTCACTACTCTCAGATCTTTCCCATTAATGGTCAAACTTTCCAGCATTGATATGATTTCTTCATGACGAACTCTGTCAAATGTCTTTGTGTAATCAATAAAACATACAATCAGATCTTTCTGCACTTCCAGTGCTCTCTCAATCAGTGTTCGTAGGATGTATATTGCATTACTTGCACCTTTATCTTCTACAAATCCACATTGTTCTTCAGCAATTTCCGGCTTTACTTTGTTTCTCATTCTGGTCATAATAATTTTAAGCAACATCTTGGTGAAGTGACTCATGAGACTAATTGTACGGTGTAGTTCACATTCAATCGCACCTGGTTTCTTTGGTATTGCTACAAAAATTGGATCTGGATAAATCAGTTGGGATTCGTCCGCTGCCATATATTTTGTTCAAGAAGTCTGTTACTATATCAACACCAAATTCCTCTAAACACTCAATCATGTCAAAGGTAATATTATCTGGTCCAGCAGCTTTTCCCTTTTTCATTGATCTGATGACTTTTCGAACCTCGTCCTTCAAAATAGGAGGACCATCAAAGTTCTTCTTAATTGATGGTCTTTCACCCCTGTCATCATCGTACAGTTCACCAATATATTCTGACCATCCCTCAGGTATTTTTTTGTCTTTGTCCATTATTATGTTTCCTTCTTTAGATTTCAGGCAACCTGTAGCAGAGCATGTTCTTTTCCCTGTGATTTCTGTTATTCTAGCATGCATGGATTTTGTGTCGTGCTTATTCTTCTGTTCAATTTCTTTGCATTGTTCATTAAGCCATTCGTCTTTCGCTAGATTACATTTGGCCGTTATATCCTTGTTCATTGCTACATATGCATCATGATTTTGCTTAATTTTCCTCCTTTCATCCATCAACTTTAGAATATCGTCATTCATCAAATTTGTCTTTGCTTTTCTGCATTACCTAGGAATAGTTTCTTCTGCAGCCTGTGTGATTGATTCCTTCATTTGTTCCCATTTGTCGTCCACATCTTGAATGTCATTCACAACATTGAAACTGTTTTGTACTGCTACATTGAATTTCTCTGATCGCTGAATCTGATTTTAGTATATTCATGTCTAGTTTCAGGTTCCTTGTTGCTCTTTTCCTTTTCTTCAGTTTCAGTCGGAACTTGGCTCGCACTGGCACATGGTCGGAATCGCAGTCTGCCCCGGGAAAGGTATTTGCCACCAGTAGGGCATTTCTAAATCTTTTACTGACCAGGATATAATCAATTTGGTTCCGTGTATGGTCTCCTGGACTTTTCCAAGTAGTCCAAAATCTTTTTGGGTGTTGTTGGAACCAGGTGTTTCCTACAATCATGTCAGGAGATTTTGTCCACTCTATTAGTTCATCTCCTCTCTCATTTCTGCTCCCCAGGCCATATGGTCCAACTGTGTCTTTCGATATGTTCCAGTATCCTAATAAGCATTTTGCTCTTTCTTCATCCAACACAATTCCAACTCCTCTTTCATGTTTATCGCCTCCTGAGTAAATTATTGTGTTATTATCTGATGTCATCAATCCTGCCCCTGTCCATCATGTCTGCACAATAATACTAGATGACCAATATTCGCCTAATATAGACATGTTAGTATGAAGAGGTAATACTTACGTTGTCCATGTAGCCTTTGAAGAAGCTGTCACCGCGTTCCTTGATGAAAGCACCGATCACAAGAGGGCAATGACTCTCTCTAATTGGACCTATGACAATGAAACAGATTATATATCAACCATGTTACCAGGATTAGCGACATAATACACAATACAGGAGATATAAAAAAGCAGTCGAATTGCGACAAAGCGTTGTAAGAAAGTGTTCTTTTATAAATGACCATTTATGTAGGAAAATATTGACCGCTTAATACATATGTGCATACATTTTACAGGAGAGATGTCGTATTAGTGAATAATACCTTGGCAATATGATCGTGGCACCATGGCTGACTAAAGGCATGAATTGTCATGTCCATATTAACAAGAAAACTAACAAAACAGACCATAACATAATATCACACCACTTTATGAGAGAACAAAGTAAAAGAAAAAAAGAAAAAAACTAATATATAACAGATGTCGAGGATCGGAATCGAGACTAGTCTCACCAGTGGCAGACAGGGAAACAAGATAATTATGTATGTATGTACAGGCTGTATGTACGTATGCATGTATGTATGTATGTATGGATGTATGTATGTATGTATGCATATATGCATGGTTGTTGTTCCCACAATCATATAACGCATATATATATATAAAGCAGAGCTAACTTTCAGATGATTTCGTACCTCCAAAGGCATCAGTATCAGGACTGTTTTTCGTACCGCACATCACCTGCAATGTCGATCCAACCCAGTTCATCTGAGCGAAGGCCCAAACGCCAAGTCCAGGGGATGTCTAAAATAAAATTGTACAAATGTTCAAACAGGCACTCGTGAGCTCGTATTCAGTACAATGCTTGTTTGCTATTAGAGCCGAGACGGGTGATGTTCCGGTGGATTAGCTCCCTGTCCGGGTGTGTTAATGCTATGCACTGCGATACGTCAAATAAAGTTCTCTACATTTCCATTGCCATTGCTATTTAAAGCCTATTTAATCGTTGATTTGTTGCGCTCTGGGTAGCAGGATCTTCAAATAATTAGTAACGAAACACAGCTGACCTATATACGAAATTAATTACGTAGTATGTACATACATACATACATACATACATACATACGTGCATACATACATAAGCAATCATAACTGAACGGCGATGACAAAGAGTGTATTGTTAGAGACAACACGATCTAATACGTGTTACTCACCACTTGCACGTCCGCAGAACCAGGAACACCACCCACTGATTCCTTGAGCCCGGCCTTTAAATTACCGGCATTCGCAGAAATGTAGAGCGAGTTTCCTGCAGCGTACGGCACAGTGGAGTTTGGGAAGCAGTCGTTGCTGACGATGCCCTGGTCAATGTCACCACTGAACGAAATCATCTTGTATGCCAATTCGATTCTCAGACTAGGCCAGTGACCGTAGTTATTGGAGAAGAACGGCAGTTCGAGAACGCTTTCGTTGAAGTAGCCGCATTTCTTGCCTTCGGGACAATCTGGCGAAGTGACGACGGTGACGCCGTCATTGAACACAAACGGGCGATAGTGCCCTGAGGTGTTGGACACCAAGTCATCGTCCTCGAAGTTTATGCAGAACATCAGAGGGTCTTCGACTGTTAAACACATTTTAAATCAAACTAAACATGTGTTCATTTGCAGAACTATATATCAAATTGATTCGTAATAATAAGCATTTAATCACAATTTAATCGTATATACAGGTGTATATGTATATATATTATATGTAACCACCCAAAAATATGCACGTGTGTGGGGAAGTGGTTGAGTGGGTGATTGGATGTGGGTTCTACAAAGGAAACAGGTCCTATTTGAAACATGACTTATAACATATGTTAGTGAGGTATAAACAGCTGTATCTAGTTTAACGTAGGAGTGGACTTTTTCAGAACGATATATCACACGAATGAATTAACCCACTGCGGCTTTTACTTTCCTTCCTGTGCGTGGACCTGTACAGCCCCTACGGTTGATGTCTGTTCGGAGGGAACAACGGATTATAGTGTATCTTTCGAAATACACAGGCAACAGTAAAACGCATACACAAAACTATGATGCACATTACATATCATGCTCGCAATTTTAAGACGTTCACGTCTACGATTGTATGAATCTATTGAAAAGGTATTATAGCACCATGCCCTAACAAATCGATGACGACGGTGATGGTGATTATGATAATAATAGTGATGATGGTGGTGGCGGTATTGATACGTTGACGCTATAAAAACAATAAACGGAGTGCAACGTACTTGGTGTGGTGTAGTCCTGGGAAACGGTCTCGTGTCCTGTTTTAACGCAATGCACGGGATGAAACCAGACTTGGACACACGTCAACTGTGCCTGGTCCCAGAACGAGCATATGGGGCATTCCATGGGGAATGTATTGAAACCTCCCTCGCCGTTCGGCTCACACATGTAGAACTTGGCGCAATTATTTGGGTCAGCCGCGAAGCCGGGAGTGCTCTTCGTCAGGTTGTAGCACAGATGGCAGGCCTCTACATTGAGGTGAGACAATGCAAATACATTTAACATTGTGTTTCAACCTTTTATTTTGGCTGAATTCACATGCCTTCCACCTAAATGTGAGGAATGGTCACGTAAACCTTTTTGAAATTGCAACGAATTGACATTGATGATTTATTTGTTCATGTGAAACTGTGCTAGTGTATCAAACATGTATTTATAAAATATTAGCTGTTTCCATTATTTTTTTCTGCGAATGCGTATAGAACGTCAGTATCTGATTTGTCTAAAACACGACATATTATGATATATAAAATCGTGTGTATTTCATGGAAGTAAGACATGAGGCGACACAGCACACATTGAATGTCGACTTCATCCGTTATCAGGTTACATCAATAAACATAATCGCCAACCATCGATGCAACCATGAATTATCCTGGTTGCATTATTCAGTTGTCTTCTGCGATCATTGGCCATTTAAAACATTAAATTAACAAACAATTCATACGTGTTACGTTATTATAAGATGTGAGGCATTAAAACATACTTTGAAGGTCGACAGGACCTGCCCCTCCTTTAGAACAGCAATGTGGGTTATACATCGATGCAAACGGCTCTACGTCGACCTCAATACCACCAGCGGCTAGAGGCCAGCCGATGGGAGGATTGTCGCAGGTGATGTCTACAAGAACACACGCGTGATATTCCTCAATATTTATCACAATGTACGTACATATTCCAGGAAGCATAATAAATACACATAAGTTATATGTTTACGGTAAGCATGTGTGCGTTTGCATGCATGCGTTCGTTTGTGTGCATGTAATGATATGTAATTTGTACATTGGAATTAAATTCACATTTAGCACGTCATCGTAATCCACTCAAGGCAAGTTCATCACATCAGTATCCAACAGTTTCAGCGAATTTTTAAGCTAACATTATATATATATATATATATATGTATATCCATATAATAATTTTTAGTTTTAATAGATCCCTTCAATACTTGAGGTAATATTAAGATATACTTACTCCCAGCAACGATCACGGCCAGAAAAAGAAGACCTAGTCCACATTGTAGCAGTGCCATCGTCTCTCTACCGAAGAAACAATGATAAACATTACACATCGAAGTGGCAACCATGATGTTTTTATGTCGTACATCTACTCACGCACACATATTATCGGAACATTTTCGCTGTCTTATAATCGTAATCAACTGTCGTTGATGTTTAACAAATGCAATGTGCAGTGTACGCAAATCAGCCATGTTACAATGTCAACGATCCCAACACTGTATTGTCGGGATTTGGTTGATACTAAGTAACAACCGAGTTGCACTGCTGATCGCAAATTTATGTTGATTATGTTATGTAGTATATACTCTTAACTTAAAAACAATACAGTTAATGCAATACGTAACTATAAACGAGCACTTATTTCACTCAGCAAATTCGCAATCGTCTCACCTGAATCAGTTGTCGCTGACACACGCAGAAGATCTTGTGGTAGTCGACTCGTCTTCTGTTGGGTCGATGTGTGACTGTCACCTGCCGCTCCTTCTTTTATAGTAGCCCAACTCGTAAATTTATACCTACTTTGGCGAATCTGATTTCGCTACGTGTGGTGTTGTTGCATCGTCGACGCGGAATTTATACTCAATCAACCAATAGGAACGGCAGAGGCTGCCCACGCACATGCCTGTGACAACGTGGGGTGGTGGGGCTACAAGGCATCATCGCTTTATCGTGTGTATTCGTTCGCAGTGAATCGTTTTGAGAGTATTCATGCACAGCGAAGCTCACACATGTAATACAACGGATATATCACCACTAAGATCACAACGAACTCAAATATGAACGTTGTATCTCAGCGTGTGCGGAAGTGGATGTTGGTATACTGATGTTCCACAGCTGTAGTGTTTCACATGTTTTGTGGTCACACCATCTTCGCAAGCCAGCGGTGGTGACTTCATGCTCTGTCCCTGTTAGATCTCCTTCGCATTGTACGGAAGTTTGTTGAATCAAATTCATGATTGACTTCGCCGTACCACCCGTGAGAATAGGGCAGACACTTGACCGACACGTGCATCAGTTTCATGACAAAGGTCTCGAGATCCAGGGATCACAATATAATTACCCATTCGACCACTCACACTAACCGCTTAGCGGTATTGCGTTTTCAAATACCTAACTTCGTCTACTTACCAAACCAACGGAACTTGCCGGCAAGCGATATTGTTAGCTGAGTTATTTTCAGAGTTGTGCATAGCTATCCGCCAAGGGTCCTGATAATGATGTAATCAGCAGCGGCACCTTATATCATTCAGAATACTATTGGATTACCTCGAATGGTATACCACTGCAGCATATAGTTGAAAACCATTAACAAAACATTCAACAACGTATTCTAAAAAACAAATTCAACCTTATATAAACTGTTGAATACCACTGATTATCACTCAATGTAGTGCATGAACTACTAAACGGCAGTTAAATAGCCCATTGGTACTTCATATATTCCAAACACACACCACTAAAAGGGATAGATACGGGATATATACCACAAAATGATGCAGTTAAAATACCATTGACATTAACAGTTAGAATACCATACACATAAAGGTGTCACTTTTGAGCACACATAGAACAGAAAACACAGTGAAGGTAAATTAACAACAATTTAATGGTATGCCGGTCTTAATTTTTTGGCACATGCATATGTGTAAGCCCTGTTTACTAATACAAGATTACTGTATATGTAGAATATATAAACAAACTTATTATATAAAAGATGTCAGCGAAAACAAGTGTAGTCCAGAATAAGGAAGTCATTGCACGGTGACTTCACGTGTACGCGTACCACAAACATGGATCAACAGCTAAACTAAACAACTACTGGCTAAAACAACACAACCACTAAACACTAGAACAACCGTCAACATGCAACCGGTACTCGGCTGGATGGCCCTACTCTCCTGTCAGCCGAGCCACAATTAACCTGCATATAATATACCAAATACATATCACATGGGTGTCAATCAACTGAAATACAATATAATTATTTATTATACTTTTCATATATATTAGATTATAAACAATATCTTAGTGTCTCACGCATGGATTGTAAGAAAGCGCTATATACACGTAATTACAGTAAACAGGTAATGTGATATTAAGCAAGAATGTCACAATATATAGATCCAAACTACTGTGGGTTACAACCACGAACACTAAAGAACACTGGCCAAAATAATGGCATCACCTAGCGATTAACAGCGAACATAATGTTCGCAACATCATTACCAACTAAATGCAATTCACATGAAAGCTACGTACCAGATAGGTTTCATACAAACCTTGTTCTTACCACATTATATTTAAAAAAATGTGTTGTTTAATGTCGCCTAACACGGCCAGTACCATTGTGACACTGATTTATCATTGAATGGTATTGAATGATATGTTAAAATACCATTGGGAGTACCATTGAGACACTAATTTATCATTGATTGGACCAGTGGTATTGAATGGTATATTCAAATACCATTGAAAGTACCACTGAGTCCTACCGATTAACCATTGAATGGTCCAACGGTATCGAATGGTATTCAATGGTATATCATTGGCTCTTTTTTGTAAGGGACATTACATATTTGGATAAGAAAGAAACGGATTCACGACTTATTAAACCAGTTCAGGATGCAATATTTTAATCAGCAATTGTGTATTATTTAGAACAGCGGTATTTAACCTTTTGGCATTGTTACCCCTTGAGCCAGTGAACGCCACCGTGATTACCCCTCCATTTTTAAATACTAAATTCCAGAAAAAGGATTATTTTGAAAGAACATGTATATGTATAATTGACATATTTATTGGTAAAATAATTTGATTTAGCATTAGCTATACATTGGCTTTTCATTTTTAAAATAAGATCAAACGATTGACATGCAATACTTTACAAACAAAAGTATCTGTGTGTGGTTCAAGTTGCGTCTTCTTGATCAGCTTAGAAATTCGACGCGGTGTCACAACAAGAGCATATTTTCAAATACCAGTCATCACTAGCAATACATTGGGAGAAGGAATGTGAAACCCCTGTAATAGTAAACTGGGTATCCAACACCAGCCATTTGTCTGAAAGTTCTGAGGCCACAATCCAGAAAGTCTTCTTTCAGCATGCTACCTTCTCGCAAGCCAAGGAATTTGATATTTATCTTTGACGAATCCTTCGCCCACTGAAAACGTATTCCCACCCATGCATTCTTCTCACAGTGTTCCAGACTTGGAAAATATCTCATGATGACCTCTTCCTTGGAACGTATATGCACATTATATCATTTTGAAGAATATGGATACCACATTACTCTGAACTTCATGTTGGCAAAACTTGCTTTGCGAAGGGAGCATTGGGCTGTGAGAATATTCAACACAGTCCTTTCTTGAGACAGGTTTAGTTGATTGATCTCCCTGAAAGATGTGCAAACCAGCTTTATAATAAAAGTATGGCCTCTTTGTGTGACATCGTCACCTGAAAGTTTGGTATGTAGCGTTTCTATCCCTTCCATGAACATTATGATTTTATTCCCATAATTCAAACACATAATGAAATCCTGTCCCCAGGATAACCAGCGATTATCCAAGTGTCGACTACAACCTCTTCACTTTCACTGACAATTGTGGGGATCGTAGCACTCCATGTTAAACCATTCAGAGATCATACAGTCTTTTTTAGAGTCGCAGGTGAGCACGACAGACAATATAATGTTGATTCATTCATTCATTCACACTTCTGCATCGGAAATGGTGTTATCCAATATCTGTCTCACAGATTAAATTTCCACTGTTCCAACTGTGTCCAAAAATGATATCTGGTCCACTTGTCTACCTTGCGTGTTCCGCGCCAAGGATGAGCCTCGGTACTTCAACTAAACATGGCTAGGTGAGATCCTCTCTGATTGCAAGAGAGCTGTTACTTTCAGTACGTCATACCACGACATATATCCAATGAAGCGTGCCACAAGAGCGTTATCATGATGAAATAATTACTGAAATGTCCATACTTCAAAAAGCTTCAGTTACCCCTAAAAAAACACGACTTACCCCCAAAGTGGTAATTACCCACATATTAAATACCGCTGATTTAGAACGCAGTAATTGTCACGTAATTACTCTTGTTCTTGTATATCGTCTGTGCCATGTTTGCAAATATGCATGTTTGTTTGGTGGTAGTGGAGCCCAGTGGTACAGTGAATAGAGAATCTCGACCGAGATAACCTGGGATCGAAATATATGCTGCAGACAGCCGTGGATATTTGTGTACAAAAAATGTTCAGTGCTGCGAGACTGAATGCGATCGAGATATGTCGAGATGGTGTTCGATTAAACAGGTCTGCCAGATGGTAAAGTGTAAATCGCTTTGAGCATTCCTGAGGACTGGATACTGCCTTATATAAGAATGTACATTTACCTTTTCAGTGTTTGAGATACACCACCTTGCATATTCTTGCGTTGATTAACAGGTTTAGAAATAAAACGATAATACTAGTTTGCGTGTTTATCTTGCTAGTTAATACAATGAACAAACTGTTTCTATCTACTTACGATAATGCTAGCAATAATGTGTTTATTTCAGACAGCCAGTATGTCCATTCAATAAAGCAGATACATTACTAATAACAGTATATTCATTTAAAAAATAATTACATTGATAAAACAGTATATTTCAAATATATATATATATAAAGCCAGGATTCACCGTTGTCGCAATTGCGACTTACAATACACGTTGTTGGTAACAATGTTCTGATTATTGGTATTCACAGACATGTTGATCCATTCAGCCTCAACCGATTAGTCATTACAAATAGCATGTCCATGGAATTTACAAAACGTGACAAAATGTTACTTATTTCCTCCTTATTGTACTTCCCTGGCAAAATTAGATTTTCTAAAAAAATGTTGATGACCAGGGATTTACCAGCATTATGCTGAACGTCGTGCTCACATTCATAGGAGTAACATAACTCGAATAAAGCTAGTAGTCCTTTAGCGGAAGGAACAAAATGTATGTCATCCGCGTATATCAGGTGATTAACAACCTTATTATCAAGACTACAACCAATATGTTGTTTGTGCAGTAGTATACACAAATTGTGTATATAAATCGTAATTATAACCGAACTTGCGTGTGTATGCTGGCATGCTAACGGTTTCCTCTTAGAAGACATGAATGTCGGGTAAAGGCTAAGTTCAAGGGGGCAGATTCAGACTATTTAGGACAGTAAATTGTAACCCCGGAAATGGTAGCTAAGAAAATAGGGGCTATGACGGATAATAAATCACCTGGAGTGGATGGGATTCCGCGTAAACTACTATTGGAAATTGTAGGACAAATTAGTGTACCGCTTGCTACAGTTTTCAATTTGTCATTAGAAGAGGGAGTGGTTTATTTAGAATGGAAAGAGGCAAACATTATACCGTTATTTAAAAAAAGGTTCGAGAAACAAGTCAGAGAACAATAGGCCAGTGAGTTTAACATCAGTGATTTGCAAATTTTTAGAAAGGCCAATTAAAGATCACATGGTAGATTTTCTTGTTAAACCTAACTTGATAAACACATCTCATGCTTTAGAAATATGTTATGTTTTTTGGAAGACATCACTAAGTGGGTAGATGAGGGATCACCAGAAGATATCATCTATTTAGATTTTCAAAGATTTCGACAAAGTACCACATCAAAGAATACTACTTAATCTAAAGGCCCATGGCATAATGAACTGGATAGAAAAATGGCTGATTGACAGAAGACGTGTAGTAGTTGATGGGGAGGCTTCAAACGGTAAATCGATATTACGTGGGGTACCACAGGGATCAGTACTATAACCTATATTATTCTTAATATATATATATATCATCGAACTGGATGATGAAATAACAAGCAAGGTGTTGAAATGTGCGGATGATACTAAAGTGTTTAGAAGGATTAAAGGTGATGGAGATAGACAACAGTTATAAGATGATCTTGACAGGTTGATCAAATGTTTTGAAAAGTGGCAAATGCTGTTCAAATTTGGGAAATGTAAATGCCTCCACACAGGACATGGGAACGAAGATGTAGAATATACAATGGGGTATTCTGTACTAAGTACTACTGTAAAATAAAACACTTTGCGTTAACCATTAGTGCTGATATGAAGGTTTCAGAACAGTGCGGAACTGCAGCTTCAAAGGGAAATAAAATCCTTGGATTAATTACGCGAAATATAGCGTATAAGGAAAAATAACTTATAATACCGCTATACAAAACAATCGTGAGGCTTCATTTAGAATATTGTATACAAGCGTGGAGGCCATATCGCAAGAAGGACATATATATGCCAGAAAGAGTACAGAGGAGAGCGACTAAAATGATATAAAAACGGAGGGATCTTAGTTTTGAAATTCGCCTAAAAGACTGCGATTTAACAATACTAGAGACCAGGAGATTGAGAGGAGATCAGATAGAAGTGTTATTTAAAATACTGAATTATTATGAAAATATTGAGAGAAATATTTGTTCTCTGTTAAAAAAGATAGAAGGACTAGACGACACGAAGTTATATTAGCGAAGGAACAGTGTAGATTATATATAAGAAAGTTCTAATTTTCACAAAAGACTGTAAATAAATGGAACATATTATCTGCTGATTGTATGAATGCTAATATCTTGAATATGTTTAAAGATAAAATCGACACATACCTCAGAAAGGCGGGGTAGACATAGACAAAAGGGTTGGACTCTTTATAAGCCAGAGGGCTTCCTTGTCCACCTGCCATCTAGAGTTAATTCGCTGGGTGGCAATCTTGTTAAATCTTGTTAAATCAATCTTATTAGAATGCCAAGATAGCAAGGATTAATCTACGATCCCTAGAATGGGATTGAATAATAATGTGAGTGTATTTCCTAAATATGACATAAATGGTTTGATGATTTGAAAGAGTAAATTGTTGTTTGCACAATGTGTCATTTTTATGCGAGAGCACTAAAGGTAGATTAACAAATTCATCCCGATAATGAATTACGAATATGATTGTTACCCAACGCTGGAGATACATTGTCCCTTCGCCCAGTCATGAGTTTCTAAATATATTGACAAGAAAAAAAACACGAATATAATGTAATGCGACATCCATCCAATATCGCGCGTATCTAATATAATTCTTTGACGATTGATGTCCGTTTGTTAGGTAAACATATGTTCGGCGTAGGCAGTCAACAAAGGTTACGCTTATATAATTTATGATACATGAAACTGCTTAAAACATTATTATTATTATTATTTTAAAACGAATGCCAGTTAGTTGTCATAATGTAGCCATATTTGTTCATAGTATGCTATGCTTATCACAGCAAGTGAACAATGCTCATTGTGTGTAACACTAGTTTACGTTTGTTGGAATGGCAGTGAAAACACAGGGTTGTTAATGTGACTAACTTAAAGTAGTAATCCAATAGTACATTATATGACTACCTCCTGTGTTGTCACATGTGCCACCCTCATTGTGGGAATGACTTCATTATTAGTCAAACGGATTGCACTGACTACTTCCTGGTCGTAATTACTATTTTGTTAGTTAGATCTGACTAGCTTCTGATGCTAATGACTACTTTGTTTTGTCACGATTTGCTTGTTAAAAAATCGGTGTCAATGCAAGAAATATAACAACGACTTTGAGATATTTTCTGTTTGGGGGATTTTACAATGGGTCTGTATAATACTGAAGCAGTGTGTTGAACCTGCTACAGCAGAGCAACAAAATATTTCATGTACAAAAAGTGAAACATTTGAACCAACTTACAATAGGCACCGCACCATAAATGATACATAGAAAACATAATGCACAAAATAATGTACCCATTTCATGAAACACAGTTTCAAGTACATATTAACTTGTGACACCATTGCATCAAGTATGCAAGATGGCTGGTGCACATGTGTCCTTAATATTGTCACGGTAAATCACTTCTGATTAGAAGTCTGGACAGGGCTGGTAGCTTTGGTACCAATTGTAATGTTGATCTTTTCTTCTTGGCATTCATCGCACTCTATTTTCATCATAACGTTGCTTCTTCGGCTTTTGCCTCGATTATCCAGGCGCCGCGAGATGGGAGGACCGTAGGGCTCCCGTTCTACCGCCTCGAAGATCAAACTGGTTTTCACTGTTTCGCTGATCCCAGTTTAAGCTGAATCCGGGTAGAGATGATGGTTGGCTCTTAGGCTAACAGTAAAAGTTAAAGAAGAGTGAACTTATATACGTGTATGCTACGCATTGGAAACTTTAGTTATATTGACATAAGTGATAAACAGAAAAGTTAACTCCTAATTTATACTTGGATTAAGAATCTCGATAACGAAGCTGATTGGCTGCTCGCCCAAAACATTTGCTGCAAAATGGATTCTCAAGTAGCAAAAGCCTCGATTACTCAGGCACAGCGAAATGGGAGCACCGTAGCAACAGTATGATATGCGTGTCCACGATACCAGTCATTACCTTCTCAGTGAAAACTCAGTGAAAAGGAATATTTTTGGCACAAAGTAGTTTGGTGAATAACGGTGAACACTGCAAACCTTCAATGGCATAATGGCTCATGCAGATTGCCTGTCCAAAGCTATTGCCGTCTATGTAGACATCAGCATTGGGATCGTCGTAAAGAGTGCGAAGGAGGATCGGAACATTTTCTGTGCCCTGTAGAGAACGACACATTTCAGCATAAGCAGCATGTTGCAATGCAACTACAATTAATTGTGTAAGTTGCTGATGCATCTCTTCATAGTTGAAAAATTTGTTTATGCAATAGAGTATCAGTTTACCCAATAACATGACGGGGGACAGATGTGAACAGTTTAGGCTACCATTCAGTAGTCACAGCTACTATCTAGTAGTACTACATATAGTTGTCAACATGACTATCCAACAAATACAATTGACTACCATGATTCTTTCGACATTGTGTAGAATCGGGCACCAGAAGCTGGTGGGCCATTCAACAACATTCATTCGCGACAACGAGCAAAACATGCCGTTCGGTGTTTGTCGGTTTCTCTCCGCAACATTATTGGGGCACATACATGCAGTTCCAGAAAATAACTTCAGATTCGTTGTCGTGTCCCACACTAGTTGCACTACGTCGACAAATGTGCACTGATCCGGTCACATAACCACCTTACGACAAATCGTTGTAAGACGTACAAACGGACGATTAATAAAATCAGCTTAGCTATGAACGCCTTTGCACTGGACAGATTGTTTTGTTTTAGTGGGTTGGCATAGCAAACCATTTTGTGATAAAAGCACTAAATTTGGAACTCATGTAGACTGAAATATAACAAACAAATATGGACCCAAGCCATCGCAAATTTTATTTTGTCGCTGGCGACAATGGCGACCATTTTACACAATGACGGTCAGACAATTTTAATCGGTGTTCGAAATAAAAATTCCTGAAAAAAATGTTTATATTTAGTGAGGACAGGTGACATTATGACCTTCTTTAACAACGTGTAAAGAGTTTGACAAGGAGTTAGTGGACCAGATGTTTTAGTAGATAATAGATGCAGAAATGCTGAACGTGTCATGTTTTTATTGATACATTTTGAAGCAATGTTTGAGAATTGTAATATCTTTATAACGTACATAATTATTCAGTAATCCAGAACTTTTCTTCTTCTGTTCTCTCAATTATCTTGCACTACTTTCACCACCACCTGTCACAATTCCCTTCTACATGTTACTATCGTTCTCCACTCCTCTCCCAATCCTTCCAAGTCTCCATTTAAGCAGTCTTCCTATCGCAGTCTAGGTTTACTTCGCCTCCTTTTCCCCTCCACTCTCTTGGCATCTGCTTTCTTTGCTAGTCGTGTTTCTTCCATTCTCTCCACATGCCAGGCCCACTTCAATCGAATCCTCACCAGCTTCTTCTTTAGGCTTTCTTTTACTCCAACCTCCTCCTTTAATTCCCCCATTCTTCGCTGATCATTTATCCTTACTGCCGCAATTCTTCTTACCTAATTGTTTTTACAAACTTGCACCTTCTTTTGTTGTTTCTCAGTCAGTGCCATCGCCTCTAGGTCATGCTGATATGCCGGGGTGATATATGAAAAGAGCACCTTTCGTTTGAGTTTACGCGATGTGCGACACTCTCCCATCACCCCTTCAACTTTCCTACATGCATTTGTGCCTGCTTCTATCCTCCTGCGAATTTCGGTGTCTGAGTTACCATACCCGCATATCGCTCCACCCACGTATACAACATTGTCTCTTTGTTTTAGTTATTCCCCTTCAGATGTACTTCCAGTTGTTTGCTTTGCTGCCCCACCCAAAATACCTCGTCTTCTCCAAATTAACTTTCAATCCATGTCTGCTGAAAGTATTCTTCCACTGTATCAGATTTTCTTGGACATTCCCTTCCCAGTCCTCTACCACTGCCAGATTGTCTGCATACAGTAGCTTACGGATGATGTCTCTCGTACTAGTCTTGCTGTTTATCAGTTCCACCACTGCGCTAAACAACAGTGTGCTCAGGGCACCCCCATGTCTCAGGCGGACATTTACTTCAAACTCTCCTAACACTCCCAGTCCAGAAAATACATTTCTTCATATTTCCATTCTACCATCCTCACCTCTGACTATGGGACCCCATCCACCAGAGTGTCGCTATCGCCATCTACATTGGTACATTTTCTTGGGTCATGCAAGTTTGCCTTTCTTTTCCATATTGGGACAGTCAGTTCCGTTCTCCACTCTTCTGGAATCGTAAACCTATCTCATGCAGGTGTTCGGCAATCTTTTTTCCCACCATATTTCAACTCGTTCAAGCACCTCCAATCGCTCTTCATTAATACCTGCCGCCCGGCCTCTCTTCATCTTCTTCATTGCTTTCTCTCCATCTCAGCATCCACAATCTCCTCCCCGTAAGATTTCCATAAACTGCACCTGATATATCCAGTTGTCTGTTTTCCTTTGGATTAGCAATCCCAGCCTTGTAGCACCTCAGTCCTGTCTGTCACTAGCATTCCGTTCTTGTATTTGATCACTGTTCCAGCTATCTCTATTTGCCTTATCCACAGCTCTTCTAACTGCCTTCTTTTTCTGTTCAAACAGTTGCTGTATTGTTATATCAGGTTGCCCGCTATTCCCTTTGATCACTTCTATCTCCGTCCATACCTCTCTCTTTTCTCCAACTGCTGTGGCTACTTCGTCAGTCCACCATGTCTGTTTTTGCTCTTCGAAAAAGCTCCTCCCTTACCAGGTTTTCTGCTGCACGGCTTCTCAATTGCTCCAATGAAAGCATCTTTAAAGAATTGTCATTCTCTTCCACTGTTCCTGTTGTTGACCGTAGTTTCAAATACTCTGATGACATTCTATGTATAGATAAATGCACTGGCTGTATCCCAGTGACATTTCCACCATTTAATGGTCTTCTGCCCCACACCTTTAACCTCCCTCCTATTCTGCATAGGCATGACGAAAACGAGGGGCTTGTGTTGCGTAGACACTCACATGTTTCCCAGCGATGACTTTAATGTCCTTCAACCGCCATATTTGCTGTCTCCTTACTAATAGCAGATCCAGTTCTATCTGACGATGATCACTCCTGTAGGACACTTTATGGCTTTCTCTCTTTTGGAAGAACGACCCGGTCACTGCCAGCCCATTTCGCATCACCAGCTCTACTAGTTACGGCCTACTCGGTTTCTTGTACCCCTTCCGAATCTCCCGACCGAATTCTCTTTTCCTATCTCTGCTATACCCACGTGAGCATTACAAGCACCAGCTATCCACAGTATCACGTGCGCTTCGGCTACCCTGGACGCAGTAACTAAATTAAGTCTCGGTACCTGTCTAATTCATTGATTGGGACATTGCAGCCACTGCAGCGGTGCCTTGGCTGACCTACAGTGGGGTTTAATATCGGGTGTTATTTTCTCCTGAGCTGTCTGCCAAGACTATCGAGCCCCACCCGCCCAGATTAAAATTTACGGTTTCATTCCGGTAGATAATTTTGCCTAACATGGCTAATGAGCATGATCTAGCCAGAACTATTTACCCATAGTTGGGGGTGGAATAATGAGTGTCGGGTCGAGTCCACACGATGGTGGGTCATGCATACCCACTTCTAGGGCTGCATACTACGCCGAGATCCCCAGCACATTTGCCTGAGGCCGCAAGGAGGTTGTGCTAGAGTTTTGACTACGGAGAGACCATGTACCAGCAGGGGTGACTTACGCACTCGGCTCCATTTTCACTCCTTGAAGCTATCTGGCGGCTGTAGCTGAAAGTGAGAGTACGAATCACAAACTACATACTACACACCTCACTACAGCACTTGGCGCAACACACATACCTATGCTCACATAGACCTGTGATGACACACAACATTTATATTCATGAGCATGCCTTATAGTGTAACTAATGTAAGGCATGCTCATGAATAACCGACAGCGTCCTTCAGACTTCAAATGGCATCAATGAGTTTATGGGGCAAGAATAACGTAAAGCTGCTGTTTATGTCACAGTTTCAGAAAGAAAAAAGCCAGTGTTGAGAGAGGTCACCCTTTTTCTCACTTTGCTCTCCTCATTGCTGGGAAGGGAATCATAACACATATTTAGCTTGTCTTAATAAAAGGCTTCATAAACAGACTCGGTTCTTTCCATCACGCATTCCTTTGGTAAAAGCCTGAAACGGCTCTTTGCTAATCCTATTAACATTCCAGACAGTCTCAACAGCAGCGTGTACATCGTAAGCATGTACCATTTCCGTTATGTCAACCAGATTCGTACTCTCTTACATAAAAGGTTTGCCAAGTTCTTCTATCAAGTTGACAAGATAACATACATATTTAGTGAATGGGGTCTACACAATTGGTGTTTGGTTGTGATGTCCACTCCTATTCCCCACTAATCAACCCCTACTTATAACTCTCCTATGACCTTGGCAACCTTTGGTCTGGCAACCATCCAACGTTGCAGGGTACTGGGGTGGTCTCCCAAATGCTCCGCCATCTCCTTTGAAGCAGGCGTTGGTTTGTTCTGGTGCTTGGTCAATCATGATTATAAAAACACCGTCTTCGTCTTACGAATGGTGAGGCTGTCTGCCCTGAAATTCCAAACTTCATATAGGTGCTTTGTTTGGAGTTCACCCGTGCCCTTCAGGTAAAAAAGGATCCACTTGGCATAGTTATGTGATCTAAGGCATGGAACCAGGGGGCCAATTGCGTCAAGGCATCAAGTTTCATATTGAATTATGCCTGCAGCAGAGAACGCACGTAGACCAGTAAAACACATCTAATTCCAGAACGGTTGCCCAGTTCGTAAACTTGGGGATGTTTTCGCTCTGGCGGCACCATTCTTCAAACTTGAGCAGATCTTCTGCATTATGAACTTCTCCCAGGCAGTAGCAGTCATTGGTGTTGCAAGATTTACAGTGTTGTCACACCTATTTAATGACCTCTCTGTGTGCGGGCGATGTAGGCTGTTCGCAAAATGGCGTCGGCCAATTCTTTCCGTCTTTGAGATGCATAAATGTGTTCTGGTGCGTTTGTTTACAGGTAGGATGTATGTCTAGAGTGTTCACTCTTCTGGTCTAAGCAAAGTTTAGTTGTTGTATTTGAACATACAGGTATGATGATGCTGAGCAAAATTGTTTGCAAATATGGTCGCTTCAGTGTCATGGTCGTTATTGAGTCTTTCCAACTTAAGTGTTCCTAAACTTCAAGTTCGTGGAATTTAATAAAATTATCTGCGAGCGAACTGGGTTGTACAGCGACGGGAACGTCAGTCCCTCTGCTTTGTAATATTGGCCAATGATACACACTTCCAGTTAGTGTGAGAAGGATGTCTGTCATTGTAGGACGCACAATACCAACCAATTTGAAGTTTTTGAACATTACCGTATTATGACAGCGCTTAGTCTATATACTATTACAACCACTGCGACCACGACCACCACTATTATTCCTACCAGGTGCCGAACCAATTAATGTTATTTACATTCACCCATGGCTTACATTCGGAACCTTCCTGCGTCATGTGCCTAATTAGACTAATTAGTCCAATTATCGTTTTGGTGTGTAGACAATGAAATAAGTAGCTATTATTAAGTACTGTTTGACTTATATAAGCGAATTAGCTTCCACTGTCAACCTGCTGTCCTTCCCGTAGACCAGATGTGTAAACTAATGGTGGATGCACGCGGCCATTTTGAAATATGGCTGCTCCAGCTATCAGGCGCTAAATTTGCGATGGCTCAATATCTAAATATGTTTATAATGTAAGCGTTTTCATGTGTGCAAAATGTTGTGCAATTATCACAAAATACACACGTTTTCTGTATATCTTGGTTTTGCCGCATCACTATTTGTGAAACTCATGTTATCATGTTCGTATTGGAATGTTAGCTTCTTCTGTATTCAATGATACAGTCATGGTCAGTGTATTGTTGCGGTATGAGACCACAAATGGTTATAACAACAATAATTATGTTCTAGAAATCATCATATCACGTGTATATCACAATATCGTCATACATTATGAGATCAACATTGGTAGTATTAGGTAACAAAATGCAATGATAATGTTGTAATAACGTTGTATTAATACATAATCCGTTCGTCACTGGCTGTTGTGTTTACTACGCAATCACAATGTTCTCCCTTTGGTTGTTTTACGTAATGTATAAAGGCCAAAACAACTAAAATATTGTGCAAAGCAACTAATGTAATCATTATATTAACTACGTTATATCAATTGCGTCCTGCTTATTTTACATTTAAATATTTGCATTTGTCTTGGCACTTCATATTACATCTAGCTATAATCGAGGTAGAGTATTTAACACTGTGTATGTTAAGGGTATACACTCAGACGTCCTGAACCTCGGACGTTTAGCTTTCGTGGATTAACCTGCGAATCGACAGGTGTAACGTAATACATCTACTTTTTCAAAATAGACAACATATCCACGTTTATTGTTTTTTTTGGTAAATATAATTTCTTTATTACATAATATGTAAGTCTAAGATGCGCGCGGGTTCATCTTTGCTAAAATTTACATAAAATAAATATATATATATATATACACACACAAACACACACACACATATATATATATATATGCGTCTGCATTTTCGTGTGTGAATACGTCTAAAAACTGTTCAGAGAGGTATTAACCAATTGATGTTTTTGAATCTGTATTTATGTATTTTGATATCGACCCTGCTTCATGGATGACCCTCGCTCAGCACCGACCAGCTTGACGTTATGCAACCTGAAAGGGACCCACTACCTACGCGCAGCGCCGTATAGAGACAGCCAAAACCAAGCGGATAGTGCGGAAACTTCGGGCAAGCAGCGTCTCTACTGCCTCAGATTTTCCACTAGCGTATTCTTGCACTCACTGCTCCAGAAACGTTACGGCAATGATATTAGACACCTCAGAATTCACATCCGGGACCAATGATGTTAACGAAGGTGGTTATCTTCGCTACTGAAGGATGAACACCCCCATGTATCCGTGGACAACACACATGACCGATGAATTTTAAAACTCACAACTATCGATACACAGAGCGACAAACATGTAACTGAAATTCCTTCTGTCAATTACGTTTATATATATATATATCTTCATAATTGTTGTCGATACAGCTTTAACAAGAAACAGCAATGAGTTGTGCTTAAGTAACTAATGTTTATGTGAAAGCATTCACCTGTCGCTTTGGAGTTGTCTGATTTGGTAGCGTAATGTCTAAATATGGAGACTTTTAATTAACAACACGCTAGGCTAGAATAACCAGGGGGACCATATAAGGAAATCGCCCAATTTAGAGTTCGATGGATGTAGATACTTAGACTTAATACGGACAAACTTTTCATCCTTTAATTAAGATAATTAAGAAATTAGTACCTGGATCTGCAACATGGTCATAGTATAAATTAACATAAGAGGTGCAACTCAGTTTCATCCGAGTGGGTGTTTAACTTTAACGCTTCCATTGTATCAAGTTTTCCTGATTTAAACTATTAGCATTTATGAGGTGGTTATTGCTTGGCAGCGACATAGTTTCGTGACATTTTTGTATGATATGAACATATTAAGTGTTAATGACGTCTTGGGGTAGACACATGATAGTTAGGAACACTAACGTCCAACGTCATGTAATGCCAATAAACTCAATTCACAAGCACATCGTCCAAGTATTGCGTCTAATTAAATTGCTCGTGGGATTTTCTACAGCACGAGTAGAGAAGCTAATCTTTGATGTGTAAAAACTTGTCAGAATCACGTTGAGTGTTGTGTATGTTCTGTTAAAATGTCTTACATCTGTAATTTGTAAATAAACCTTCAATGTTCTATATTTCTGTCATCAAAAATAATTGTAATATCAAAAACGTGTCTGGACAACTGGAAGATTGAATAAGGGAGTTGACGGAGTAACCATGTACGTTGACAGATCTAACAAAATCAAGGCTATAAAATAATGTTATAACTGTGACGGTAGAATATATAATAAAATACTAATTGTAGAACTGTATTAAGCATAGAATGCATACGCACACGAATAAAGTATTTGCTAACTGTGAACTTAGAACAACATAACGAAACTGACATATATGCAGTGGTCACTTATACAGTATAATTAACAACAATTTATATATACAAAACAGGAACACAACAAATTGTCTCAACAATTCAACAGTGATATCATATAATATATAAATAACAATAAACATTCAGGAGTTGCATCATTTTAGTAAACAAGACTAGTAAAAAAAACATAATGGAGATCCATTATTGGTACCAAATTACTGGTAAATTACATCAATGACGATGGATCCCAACATGCCATTTGGAAATACTTAGAAATAAACTTCAGTTAACTTAATTTCGAAAAAGAAATTAGTTTCAATTCGAACTACACGATTATTCGAGAAACATACCATGTAATAGAAAAATATGAATGTTCTAAATTATGTATTTGGTCGATTCTCACAAAAGTTGGATACATTTGTTTTATTTCATAAAAAGGACCCCCCAATAAAAAACATAATCCATAGGAAACGCACAACTAATATGCCATATCATGTGTAAGGAACGTAGGATAATTATGTTCGTTTAAATCCTTATAAAACACATTTAACCGATACCACGCAAAATGCATAATTCCGTATGCATTAAACGGATAAAGAAATATGTTTTTTGTCAAATATTAAATATTATATGCAAGCCTTAAAATAGATTGCATGCGTAATCCCAGTCAAATTTTGCCGAGATCATCTTTCTCCGAAAAAACCCACAAAATTGTTAATGAAATGCGATACCACGCGAAAGCCTTTTTAATGCAAATAATTCAGTCACATATATACATTAGTAATATATATTTCACACACATATTGCATTTAGGTTAGTTAACAAGTGTTCATTAAGAAATGCTCCTCACTACACACCTCGATGTGACAGACCGACTTAACTTGTTAATAGATACCCGCGAATGTGATGCAACGCGAAAGTCAGTTATTCTTAACATGAAATAACACACTAATGTAATCTAACAGTAAACCCGTGAGCTTCATATCGACACGTGTGTTTTGGTCAATTTTGTAATAATCGACCCATTTTTTAATAACGACTCATTTTGAAATAAAAACAAACCTATTTTGCAATAAACCGATGTAATAATGTAATAACATTGTCTAACAACATTGAGACCCATGTTGTATATTAATTTCACTTGTGCACATTTTGTAAGAACATGCAGGCTTATTGACATGAACATAAAAAAGACATGAACATATTGACTACAACACGTACATCCTACATGAGCGCGCTCACACACGCATGCTCACACACACACACACACACACACACACACACACACACACACACACACACACACACACACACACACACACACACACACACACACACACACACACACACACACACACACACACACACACACACACACAAACACACACACACACACGTTTTCTCCGTTATCATGTAATTCTTCTTCATCTTTGTCATCATCCCCATATTGTGAGTGCTCGGATAAACCCCAAATCTGGGCAATATGCTCCAATCTAATATATATTTAAAACTTTAAGTTGTCAATATGCCCAGGGGTACTGCATAGGTTGTGTAATGTCTGCTTCCAACACGTTGCGGTGGTTTACAGATTTGGAGAATCCTGATATCCATAAAGCATTGGTCTTGGTTACAAACTATATCAACTCTGCATGGGCTAACAGCTTCAACATATATATATATATATATACATATATATATATATATATATATATATATATATATATATACTCTTTATTGCATTCCTATAATCAAAATTAAAAAATCATGGCAAAGCAAAATAATTTTTACAGTTTCAGCCAATGAAAAAATATAATTGGGTACACATCTTATCGGCGTAGCTTATGTAGACCACGTTTTGGGGAAGTGTTTCGTGTGATTCGATCTGCAGTTTATCGCGAAGTTATGTCGCAAAGTAGCGGCGGTAAACCAATGGTACCCGACACCGAGAAACTGCCACGACCAATAAATTTCCGTTTGTAACGTTGTGTCGGGGAGTCAACGGCTAACTTTGGTAAGTGATCTTTGAACAGTGCAGTTTTCCGCATAAAACGGATGTTTCGCTGTTTTCCCTTTGCATCACTTCTTCAAATAGTAGCATTACATTCTTAAGTTTGATAACAATATCGCGCTTAGATTAGAAAGTGTCATAACCTCCGTGTGGTGATCACGGTGTGAAAATGACACTTGAGCATGCAACTGTGAGAACCGAGAAAACAAGGTTTCCCGCGATATGTGTATGAAAGTTTGACGTAATTTTAGGGAGGGTCACTGCGCGCGTATCATAGACTTAGATTTTACGTTGTAAACAAATTATATTGATCCCAAAACAACAATAAACCAATTTGAAGAAAAAAACAGATGTTACGTTACACGTGTGTGGTAGTAGGTTAATCCCTGAAAGCTTAGTGCCCGAGTTGCAAGCCGTCTCAGCGGAAACTACTAATATAGAAAGGGACACTTACGATAGCTCGA
>OZ023205.1:72492923-72540423 GCA_963995525.1 Escarpia spicata | reverse complement strand
AACTCTGAAAGAATTCGTGCAATAAATAAAGTGGTAATAGCCTCGAAAACAAAGGCATAATATAATTCTGCCCTAGTCGTGTTACCTATACAAGCTGCACTAGTTCAAGGAAATATATGAAGGTATGAACGGAGCGCATACTGTAATTTATGCAGTGGCCAGGACAAGCCTAGCGTGCGTATCGAGCTAACTGGCTGAGGCGATAATTACTTCCAGCTACGCGGGGTATTTGGCCTAGTGAAACCGCCCAGTGCCTTCAGCCAGTCACGCCTTCAACCAATCACGACATGGTAAGATTAGGCTCCAGCCTTTGAATTGGATTAACGGTTAAGCCGCCACTTCTGCGTTGGGTAGCTGTGCGTCATGTCGTGTATTTCCTGATACTTCTAAATCCGCCGTCCTCCCCACCTTTCTGCCTATGCACGTTTAGTTAAACAACTATTGTACACAGTTGGTAGAACAAGAAGTTTGAAAATGTTGCAACGCTTTCCCAAATTTCGGTTTGAACACACAGGGGCATATCCCCAATTGTTGAATGTGTTGGGTTTTGGTGCGTCGACAGGCTTTTTGTTTTACAAAGGGTATATTTCTCCTTATGTTTATACAGGATAGACGGAATGGCCCCACCTTTTTTGTAATTGCATGTGTCTATTGGTGGTGGAATGTTTGTATTGTTTGCTTAGGTTTATATTCGTAGTGGTTTTATACCTCTATAGCGACAAATTATGTATGTTATATTGTCGTCATGTTGTAGGAATGTGTGCCTGAGAAACTTTGATGGGGCTGTACAAGGGTTCAGTTTCCCATCTGGGTTGCATGTTAGACATCACATTCCTACTATATTTATGCCCAAAAGTGGCTGCATTAGAAGCAATCCACTTTCCAATAAAAAACGTCATCCTTTGGCCAATTTCAATTCTCAAACTACATCGGACTTGTGTTGGTTATTGCATAAAGGTTAATTGCATACGCCAGACTAAACCCGTTTGTACGTTTAATTACGTTTCTCGCAATACGCTTGATTATGTTTCTCGTAGATGTCTATGTAGGATGTCTGATGCCGCCAAGAAATTGGACGTCCAGTTATTCAATAGGAACAGTGTTACATAGGTGCCTACTTTTGCGTTCAGATTTATATAAACCATACAGGACACACGTTTTGATGACAAAATGAGACTCTTAATAATCGAGTGGGGAAGGACAGTTTTCTGCGTTTCAAGTTTCAAAAGTTTCTATTGGCGAAGTGGAGGCGATTGTATAAAGCGCTAACTAGGTGCTTGTCAGCGTGATGTCAATAAAGTGTTGTATTTCCTGCTCTAAGAAACAATCTTCATATCGCCTTGTACGACCGATTGTCCGAATTAGTTGCTACAGATGATAATCCAGCATCTTTGTAAGTGCCTTAATGCTGAGAAAGTGAGCAAACAAATAACGATGTCAACCGACGAACCTCCGGCTCATTTTGAGTACGGTAATTTAGTATTGTTTCAGTAAACGTATACAAAATACGTTATCAAGTTGCAATAGGATACGCTACAGAAACACACGCACAAGCAAACACACATTCACACACACACACACACACACACACACACACACACACATACACACACACATACACACACACTCTGGTTAACTGCTTGTATATCTATTTTCCGAATTGTGTTATACTAATTACATATTGGCGAACATAAATATATAACATATTATTGTACAGTATGATACAAAGGAAATCTTTGTTTCAAATTAATCATTGTCGGTGCATTTATTCCTCGCTGAATATCTTTTACTGTGATATTATTAACTATACTAATTTAGTTAAACATCACCACTTTTATTGGATAATATGATTCAGTGTATATTGGTGCTGAAACTATGAAGAGACGTCCTGTTGCGCCGAGATTAAAACATCGGACTTTCAATCAAACTAGTTCTGGTTTGAATCTTCTAGCTACAAATGCAAAACTTGTACATTGTTCTACAACATACGTTGCTTTAGTTCGCCCAGATGTAATTACGCCGTTATAGAGAGTAGATAGTGGACAATATGTTATGTGAATGGATAATTTTTGAGCAACAATTGCACCCTGGCTGAATGGTTCACAAAGATATCGATACGATATTCGAATGAGCCACAGGCTACTTGTTTATGCAGCTTAAAATAACTGCACGCAGCTAACTGTTTTCTTACAGCAATATCAAATGTTTGATAATTGGCTTTCAGAGATCCTATTGTAATGGCTTCATCCTACTGTGAAATGGAATGATTAAACATTTTTTATTTTGGAACAGTACATATTACTCAATTTCGAAAACCGCTGTACACAAAACCATTGGCGACAACTGTTTAGGTATAAACTAAAATGATCTGCACTTGTTTTAGCAAAGAAATATGCAAACATTAATTCACCATGATATCCTTCACCAGAAATATGAAGTTATGATACAGGCGTATGTTTACTTGGTTACCCAGGGTAGCATTCTGGTGACAGGTTTATTGAAAGTAACTGACGTCAAACGTGACGCAATATATCTACCGACACATTAGAATCATGTTGTTAACCCAAACAATGTCCACAATAAACCACAATAATGGTACCTTCCAGCAATCAACGTCATGTTAAGGAGTATTCTGTCTTCAGTAAGACGCTCAAATGTTATTCAATGCCATGGAAGTTGAGAACGTTCACGTAAAGTCGTAATAAAAAAAGTTTTAAATTGCGAAACCACAAGCGAATGTACCAATTAAAGTTGAAAAACGTTGAAATACGCAATAGTTGAATACTACACTTAGGCAATAAACCTGTGAAACAAGCATAAAATGACTGATGTATTATTGCATTATATCATATGTGTGTGTGTGTGTGTGTGTGTGTGTGTGTGTGTGTGTGTGTGTGTGTATGTGTGTGTGTGTGTGTGTGTGTGTGTGAGTGTGTGTGTGTGTGTGTGTGTGTGTGTGTGTGTGTGTGTGTGTGTGTGTGTGTGTGTGTGTGTGTGTGTGTGTGTGTGTGTGTGTATGACAAATAAAGTCACCGTTATATATATATATATATATATATATATTTACAGGGAAACAGATGGCATTCCTACGGTATACGACATTGTCATGAACTTATAAATATGCGAAACCATTTATAGTGTATGACGTTTTCGAGATGAGACAATTTCGAACATTTATCACTTGACGGTGAATCTATTTGATCGTCGCTCCACACCTAATCCATCAACTGACAGTTACCTGTCGTATAAAATGTTGACGGGGAGAAATGGTTCTTTCCCCCAGTATATGACTCGTAAATATAAATGAAGTAGTTGCAGGGTCAGTATAACGTGATGACTTTCGCGGTATTACCAAAAAATATTATATTCATCATTTCACGGTGACCTTGTTTGACCTTAGGCCCAGTCATAACATATCAGGTAACATCTCCATATCATATCGTACCAATATTTTACGAGGAGAATTTTTTTTATACAAAAACTGTATGAGTTGGCCATCTTGTAATTAATTAAAGGAGATATGCGACCATTGTAATGTTAAGACGATTGCGGAAGAGCGCAATTTCGACAGTTCATCATTTGACGGTGACCTTGTTTTACCTTGCATTCACTCTTACTGTACCACTTAGTAGCTCTACGACAGACCTGCTTGGGACAGGTAATGTAGAGCTTTCAAATGATATAACATTTGGGTGTGTGTAGGGGGGCATTTAAAATCAAAAATAAAGCACTTTTTGGACGTTTTTCACTCTACGTTGCTTTAGTTCGCCCAGTTGTATAAATCAGTACGCCGTTATTGAGAGTAGAGAGTGGATAATATATTATGTGAATGGATCATTTATAGCAATAATTGCATCCTGGCTGAATGCTTCACAAAGATATCGAGACAGTATTCGAATGAGCCACTGTGAGTTACCGGATACCTATTTATGCAGCTTAAAATAACTGAACACAGCTAACTGTTGTCTTACAGCAATATCATATGTTTGAAAATTGGCGTTCAGAGGTCTCGTTTTACTGAATTCATCCTACTTTGAAAAGGTGTGATTATAAAAACTAATTTTTGGAAAAGTACATATTACTCATTTCTAGTTAGTTCCTGTTTATTTCTAAATCCTGTGTTGTGAACCAGTTTTCGAAATCCGCTGTGCACAAAACAATTGGCTACAACTGTTTAGGAATAAACTAAAATGATTTGCACTTCTTTTAGCAAAGAAACATGCAAACATTAATTCACCATGATATTCTGCGCCTGAAATAAGAAGTTATCGTTCAGGCGTGTATTTACTCGGCTACCCAGGGTACTATTCTGGTGACGCGTTTAATGACAGTAACTGACGTCAAACGTGACGTAATATCTCTAGCGACACATTAGCATCATGTTGTTAACCCAAGCACCTTCCACGGTAAACCACAATAATGTTACTTTCCAGCAATAAAAGTCATGTTAAGGAGTGTTCTGTCTTCAATAAGACGCTCATGTGTTATCCAATGCCACGGGTGTTGAGAACGTTCACACAAAGTAGTAATAAAACAAGTTTTAAGTTGTGACACCGCAAACCGAATGTACCAATTAAAGTTGAAAAACGATGAAATACGCAAGAGTAGAAAACTACAATTAGGCAATAAAATATGTGAATGTTATTGCACTGTTTACATAATGGATGCTCGGAATACTTGATTATAATAAATGGGTTAAATATATACAACCATTTTCGTTTGTTATATTGAAATATTGCTATGTGAGACAGGGATACATCTACACACGTCTGATTCTTCTGTGTGTGTGTGTGTGTGTGTGTGTGTGTGTGTGTGTGTGTGTGTGTGTGTGTGTGTGTGTGCGTGTGTGTGTGTCGTATACCGTTGGAATGGCAACTGTCTCCCCGTACATATTATATATATATATATATATAATACTGACTAATTATGCACCAATATTTACTGCGGGTCAGTTGGCATTCTAACGGTATACGACATTGCCATGAACATATAGGTAGCGTACATGTACGCAACCATTTGTATTGTATGACGTTTTAGGGATGACACAATTTCGAACATTTATCTCCTGACGGTTACTCTGCTTAAATCGTCGCTCCACGCCTACTCCATCGACTGACAGCTTTGTATCATATCATATAATATTCACCATTTCACGGGGACCTTGTTTCACCTTAGGTCCACTCGTACCATATCAGTTAATACCTTCATATCTTGTCATACCAAACTTTGACGAGGAGACAATAAGCTTTCCAAAACTATCTGACATGACCATCCAGTAATTAAGTAAAGTAGATATGCGACCATCGTAATATAAGACGATTGCGGAAGCGTACAATTTCGAAAATTTATTATTTGACCGTGTCTGTTTGACTTTAGATTCACGCTTACTGCACCACTTGGTAAGAAAGTTACGACAGGCTTGATTGGGACGGGGAGATGTAGAGCTTTCAAATGAAACATTTGGGTGTGTACGGGGGGCATTTAAACTCCCCAAATAAAGTTTTTTTTTGGATTTGCAAGTGTTATAAGTGACAGACTTCTTCTTGCCCTTTTCAACTTCAAAACTGTGACTTACAATTGTATAATTGGCATCTTTGTGTATTGTATATTGTGCATGTATTGTGTTATTTTTTTAATATTGTGCATGTATTATTATGTTGTTGTTGAATAAACTTTCATTAATTCATAGTTCAGCTGACTTGTTTGGCGTGTTTTAAAAGCTGTGTTTGCATTATGTGTTGGACGAGTTGTATTTCTGCATTAGCATCTACTACACATTTTATTCCATACTTGAAACTCGTGTCAAGTTTCTTCGATGTTTGGCCTCGTATTCTTGAAAATATATTTACATTATGTTTTACATTTTTCAAAGGAAATACATTTTGTCTAACAGCTATTTCGTATGGGTTTAGGTTTTGTGCAGAAGATTCCAATTAAAGTGACCAATTTAAGTTTTATATGAACAAGATTAGGATATGGATAAGGTCAATGTCAGAATGGTGGTTGTTAGACCGTGATCCCAGATCTTTTATTCATGTAAAAAAGGCCAAAGTGTTTCACCCCATCTATTGGATGAACCATCCCCCGACATCACAACAAAATAGTTGCTGCCGGGTTTTGGATGATGGAAAGCCCCCTAAATCACCACCTGAAGTTGGCACAAAAGTACTTTTATTTATTTGAATAGCGTCAAGGCTGAACACACTTTCAAAACTTTCGCTGGATTTCCTCGAGTACGGAATAACCAATGCCAGTAACTTTAAGTGGTGGAACCCCCTTGACAACAGTCCCCGAAGTGTGCCAAAACGTACCTTTATTTATGTGAACGGCGCCAAGGCTAAAAACTGTTTCAAAAGTGTCCCGGGTGTTCCCCGAGTATGGAATAACCAATACCAGCAAATTTAAGTAGTGGAATCCCCATGACAGCAAACCCAAAGATTGTCGAAACTGTATTTATTCGCCCAAATACCTAGCGGATTTCGTAGTCCGGTAGATGGCGTCAATTTATATGTGACAAAATGCATATCGAGTCGCTACGCAAATATCGTTTCTTTGTAGGTGTGCGTATTTTGTAAGCTGATTATGATAGATGACTTAACACCATTCTGATTTTTTTTATTCATTAGTGTGATGTAATATAGCCCTGTTTTGTTTAGGCTTAACCGTCTGGTCAATCTGGACATTGAGACGTATCATCCACTTCACGCTGGGGCAAGCAAGTGGTAGAATATGATACATCTTAAAAGTATACGCAACAATATTCCAGCGTATCTACAGATTACACAAAGATACTGGGTAATTGGCTCGGGGGCAAACTTAATGTCCCGCTACTGGGTTAGTTTTCCATGCAACTATATATATATATATATATATATATTACTGAATATCCCACCCTTTGAGCGGTCCCTCTCCTGTATTAAGTTTTTTGTTATTAAAACAAAAGTCCACATAAATAAACATAAGTCTCCAAGATGTGCTATGTGGAAGGTAGGAGACTAACAAAGTGTCCCCTGTAGATAGGCCCCCCGCCTTGTAATGCCGAAGCACCTTTGCAGATGGTGTACAGAATTACAGGGTCACTGTTGCAGATCTAGAATTATATTGAAATATTTAATTATTCAATACATTGATGCGCCGCCATATTGATTGATTGGAGTAGTTCAGCAATCAAAATGGATACAAGTACATGGACTGATAACTGCCCGAGTTACACGTACATGTTTCGTTAATAGGTTCAGTAAATCCATTCAACTTTATAAATTGTACGCCCTAGTGCATAAAGGTAATGACCACCAAAATGTAGTCTTATGATATAGTTTACTGTGTGAAAACTTTATGTTAGATGCAATTGTATCTGCTTTGTTTCAAAAGATTAGCGAACTAGTTTAATATATTATAACGCTGAGCATTAGTGATAACAGTTTAGTTATATATATATAGACCCATTCTTTATGTAACTAGTTAATGTGTTTGTAAAAAAGCTGTCGCAAATTAATATACTGTCAACATTGGCATTGATTAGTTTGATATATTATGCATCTTCCACTAATCTAACAATAATTCCAGGAAGGTTAAGGTATTATGTTACACACTTATTTCATGCTTACTGAGAGTAGACAATAACAAAGAATATGCAACCGAAATTGTAAGACCGATTTTATCCGATCACATCATGCAGTACCTTGAACGTCCATAACGTGATTAAAGAAAGTATCGAACCGATAAATGTCTACATGGCGCTTCCCTTCAACTAATGTATCTTTTTAATGACAGATAATGGAAACATGTACCCCGAGTTGCATCATTTACAGAAAAAGAAAAACCCGGATTGAAATTTGTCAAACCTGGAAGCTGGTAAACAGTCAAGAATGCTGCGAGACGTCGACTGACACTTCAAAACGATCAGTTCTCTAGCGCAACGGAATAAATTAGCACGAAAATAGAACAGGGTGACATCTTTTATCACACTAAATTGTCAGTCGGTTCTGCACTGTTAAGAGACAGAGAGACAGCCTGCACCTTCCAGTAAATCACCAGCCAGCACATCGACCTGCTCAAGTTCGAGAATTCCACCAACGTCTAACAGAAGAGGCACTATTGGACAGGAGTGCCTATTCTGTGGGAAGAAGAGGAGGACAAAGTCCAAGAAGGATGAACGCCTGCACCAATGTCTTACTACATACGGGAACAAGTCGAACATTTGCGTGGCAAAGACAACATGTGAAGTTAGGATCCTCGGAATAGACGAAGACCTCATTGCAAGGGGGCGAGGTACAATAACGCATGTCGGCGCGATTACGTAAGACAAGAAACTAAGGAGAAAGTACAAAAACTCGTCGAAAGAAACACGGTGAAGCCTTCCGAAAACTGTCGATGTTCCTTGAAAACGAATTCATCCAAAAAAAATTCCCATGCTGACGACTGTAGTGTTGAGCTTGTGCAAAGTACAGTTCCTTGCAGTTGGAGGAACTCAAGACGATAACAATAAGTACTCTGATAAAAGTATCATGTTGAAAGTAAATGAACGTTTTGAAAATATGCTCGTCGACAAACAAGCGGACTAATCGTGAACATTCGTTTACCATTCGTCACTTACCCATAACGAGGCGATTGCTATGTTTAACGATTCTGATACCAAGTAACTACTCCATCTATCACTACAGGTGATTGTCCCGAGTCCCACCGCAGGTAATTGTTCTACCAGAGGTAACTCCTTCTTTCCTATTACAAGTAACTGTCCCCTGTCCCACAACAGGTAACTGTCCCACCAGTGTGAACTGCCCCCTCTCCTACTGCAAGAAGATATTTCAAAAGTTACCCTGTCGCCTTGTCTGTGCAATCATGGCAAGCATATCAGGGTTGAAACCCTCGTCTGTGACGATTGATCCCAAGTACTTGAAGCTTTTTACTGCTTGAAGTCTCTGTCCGTTAACTTTGATCTCTGTGTTGATGCCTTTTGTGTTGTTTGTCACCAGTTTTGTCTTTTCGGCGCTGATCTCCATGCCGTATGCTGTAGAGGTCTTGTCGAGGCACTCCACCAAGTTGACTAATTCTTTTTCTTCTCCTTTTAGGCCGTCAATATCATCAGCGAAGAGAAGGTTGGTGATTGCCCTGCCTCCAATATTGATTGTGCC
Organism: Escarpia spicata; assembly: GCA_963995525.1. NCBI lineage: Eukaryota > Metazoa > Annelida > Polychaeta > Sabellida > Siboglinidae > Escarpia > Escarpia spicata. The sequence continues at coordinate 72,531,289 of OZ023205.1, read as the reverse complement.
TTGATGGTTTTCCCAGGAATCATTCATGATCCTTTCTAGAAAGATGTAGAAGAGGGTGGGTGAAAGAAGCCATCTTTGTCGAACTCCCACTTTTGTTCAAAACCAGTCATCTATGCTGCCGTTGAGGATGACTGCATTGGTGGTCTTGTCATATAGATGTTCAATGGTTCGGACAAGATTGGAGCCAATATTGTGCTTCCCCATTGTCGCCCACAGGGCCCCATGCCATACCCTATCAAAGGCCTTCTTAAGGTCTATGAAGACATAGTAGAGGCTTTGCTGGTTTGCTGCTGACTAAGAAGACTGCTTGTTATATAATTTTGGCACATATATAGATTGACTTTCTTTGGAAGCGTGATGATCAGTGACTGGGTCCATGGGGTGGGCCATTCTTCTGTCTGCCAGATTTTGTTGCAGGTTTTTGTGAGGGTGGGTGGTGATCAAGGCTTCTTCCCAGCTTGAACCAGTTCTGCGGGTATGTTGTCAACTCCAGCTGACTTTCCTTTTTTGGGAGATTTCATTGCAGCCTCCACTTCCTCACGAAGAGTGGGATAGTCGTCCTCTTCGGGGGTCTGTGTAAAATTTTGTACCGCTGGGTCTCAGTTGGTCTTGCAGTTGTACAGTTCTTAACAGTATTCTGTCCATCGGTTTAGAATATGTTGTTCTTCTCTAAGACATTTCCCTGATTTTGGATGGTCGTGGTTATCCCTTTATTTATTGACATGGTATGTCTCCCTCCTGTTTTTCTTGCTCAGACTGTCTTCAATTTCGCAACATTGTTCTGCTATCCAATCACCTTTTGCTCTTCTCTATTCTCTTTTTTTATCTAACACAGAGATCAAGGATGTCTGCTATGACCCCCGGTTTCTTTGTCCGACGATGTTTGACGAGGATTTCGCTGGCTGCTCTGTCACTATTTTGTTGAAGGTGTTGGCTAGCAAGTTCAGGTGGTCAGTGCCTTTGACATCGAGGATGTTAAGGGGTGCACATCTTCCTCCTATCATTGCTTTAAATGCTTCTGCTACTTTAGGATCCTAACATTTCTCGATGTCAAATTTGCTTCTTGTGTGGATTTGCTTGCTGGTCATCTTCAGGCTTCGTATCCTGGCTATGTTCACTAATAACTAACTTTTTGGAATTATTTTCGTCTGAGTACTAATTTACCAATACCAGGTAAAACGCAAATTTATATGTGCATTAAACGGAGAAAGAGACATGCTTTATTCAAATATAAAATATTATATGCAAACCTTAAAATAGATTACATATATATTCATCAATGATTTATGTGTAATCCCAGTTAACAGTTTTTGAGATGATCTTTCTCCAAACAAAATATGAAACTGGTAACATATGTAATGCATTTAGGTCAGTTCACACGTCATCAAAACGAAATGTTGCTCACTACAAACCTGGATGAGACAGACCGACTTAACCTGTTAATCAATACCCGTGAATATGATACCACGCGAAACGCAGTTTCTATTGGCATGAAATAACACACTAATATAATTTAACAGTAAACCCGTGAGCTTCAGATCGACACGTATATGCAAAGTCATTATAACGGTGACAGCACTGAGATTTTAAAATAAGATTAATATTTGTAGAGACATTATTCGTAAAACAAGCTTGATAATTTGTATCAGGGTGTGCTGTAGATATTACATGATAATTAATTTGACAATGTTGCGTTGAATTTATTGTGGAAATATATGCTAAGTTAGTACACCTGATTGATGCATAACTTAGCGCATGTCCATATGATGTTGCGTAGAATAAGCCAATCTTAAAACTATTCGTTTTGCGTGGTAACGTTGGAGATGGGTTTTGCGTAGTATCACCGGTCTCTCAAAATATTCATACTGTAGGCATTTATTAACATAGTTTAAAAACTAAATGTAATAGTATAATGTGGATTACAAAATGCTATGCTTTGGAAACGTAATTTTGTCTAAAACTACATCTCAAGTGGTTATTTCATTGTGCATTTAACACAATACTGATTTTATTTATTGTTATTTTGCTGTGGGTATATACACTAAACAATAAGACGTGTTCTTTTCATAAAAAAAACATAATGTACTGACCTTCTCATTAATGCAAGTCATTATAAAGTGTAGATGTATAGCTGCATGTGTTGTCTATGTATTCTCTTTCATACAGTATCTATGCGTTTCGCGGGGAATCAATTATTTCACAAACAACGTATTCTTGCTTTGTATTGTTAACGACGCCAATTTTTACAAACAATAAGAACTAACGTGCAATGGCGTGGAAACACACCAATAACGTGAAGCATATCGAAGTGTGCTCTGCAATAGATTTGTTGTATTAATAATTCACTGATCACCTTGCGTACCTTGATGAACACTCAATGCAAGGGCTGGAAGCGGGCGATGGTAAAAACGGAGTTAATAATAATAATAATAATAAACTTTATTTATACACCATCAAATCCGGGACTAATGACCCCCGTTCACGGGTGTTTACAAATTGCCAATCATCTAAGAAGCATAAAAACACTTTTAAGAGAATAAATAAGAAAATAAATTAAATTAGCAAACAATATCCTAGTATATAGTGTATGCATATATATATAAGCCTAAGTATAGTAAAATTACGGGTAAATGCAATGATAAAATAAACGATTAGCAAAAGTGCTGAACAGCTGAACCTACTGGAAAAAAATATATATAATAAAAATATATATATATAAAAAAAGATTAAAAAAAAGAAGAAGCCTAATTTACATTAAATAATTTGATGTGATGTGATTCTGAGATAAATAAGACTAAAAATGTATTAAAACTATATGCATGAATAAAGCAAAGGTTAAATGATGTCTGGTTATATTAGTTTGAGAACAGAAATGTCTTCAATAATTTTCCAAACTGTCTAGTATTCTCAATCGCGCGTAGTTCCAGAGGCAGAGAGTTCCACAATGTCGGCCCAGCACATGCAAATGCCCGGCGACCATAACATTCTAGGGTTACGCGTGAAACATTCAAAAGCAGACCACCGCTAGAGCGTTGGGTCCTGCGTGGTGTGTAACGATGTAGCAGTGACGCGAGATACATTGGCGTGCCTGCATTCAGTGCCGTGTGTACAACCATGAGTAACTTGTACTCGATGCGCTTTCTCACTGGGAGCCAGTGTAGCTGTTGTAGGACCGCAGTGATAGATCGCCGGTCACCTCGTCGAAGTTGCATCACAACACGAGCGGTTGACCGTTGGACTCTCTTTAGACGGTGCAGCAGACGGTCAGGTATACCAAACAGCATCGCATTTCCATAATCAATTCTTGATGTCACAAGTGCATGGACAAGACATTTGCAGACACTGGTCGTCATTGCCCCTCGTACACGAGCAATTCTCGAGAGATGGTAGTAAGCACTTCGACATACATTTGCAACCTGCGTCGCCATCGATAAATCAGCATCGATTGCAACACCAAGGTCACGGACGATGGTCGATGTCGCTATATATTGTCCGCATATGTCGACATGATCAATGAGTATTGGTCTGCGCAAGCTCGATGAACGTATAACAATTGCTTCCGTTTTGCTCTCGTTGAGAACCAGTCCGTTGTCATAGAGCCACGCTTTAACTTCATTGATGCAAGCCTCCATTCTGATGAGAGCATTTGTATGCTCAAACGGTGGAAAATCGACGTATAACTGCGTATCATCGGCGTACAGATGGTGTTGTACGTCGTGTCGGTTGAGTAAATTCGTTAGAGGCGCAATGTAGGCGTTGAAGAGCACCGGCCCAAGAACCGACCCCTGTAGTACTCCGGATTTCATCACGGTACACCCAGACACTTCTTTCCCGACACGCACGGCTGAGGTACGACCATATAGGTATGACGCCAACCACGCGTGCGCTTCGCCGCATATGCCATAGCCAAATAGTCTCCGTAGTAAGATATCGTGATTTATTGTGTCGAAGGCTGCTGTTAAATCGAGAAGCACAAGAAGTACTCCACGACGAGCATCAATCGCTTGCGCCACATCACTGTGAATGCGTAAGAGTGCTGTCTCCGCACTGTGGCGTGGTCGGTAGGCACTCTGGTAGACGCCCAGTATGCCATTCTCGTTCAGGAAGCAATGCAGTTGTCTTGAGACGAAGCGCTCCATTGTCTTCGCCACAAACGAAATGTTCGATATTGGGCGGAATTTAGACAGCACATTGACATCAGCACCTCGTTTTTTCAGTACATGCGTTACAATGGCGTGTTTCATCGACTGTGGGACTAAAGCAGTGGAGAACGACGCATTAATTATGCGTGTAATAACTGGACACAGCACTTGTTGTTCTGTTGAAGGAGTGACGTTGGCAGCGGGTCCAGTTCGCAAGACTTGGTAGCAGATGCTAAAATTATGTTCTTCACGTCTGCCGGTGAAGCAGCTTCGAAACATACTAAACGTGCAGCCACATTCGTCACTACGTCTTCGGTTGACGATTGAGTCATATTGCGGCGCAACGCATCGATCTTCTCGGAGAAACTCTTCTGGAATTTCGCTGCAACAGTAGCTTGTGTAGCGTCCTCGGGTAGCGGTCGGTCTCCAGCTCGACCAAGTAGTGTGTTTGCGATCTGGTAGACACGTCGGATGTTGCCACCGGCACTTGTCATCTCAGTACGGTAGTAATGCGATCGTGCAGTCCTAAGTGATTTTCGGAACGCGTTGCGCAAACCGGTGTATATTTGACGATGTACAGTCAGTCCAGTTTGTCGCCAGTTTCGCTCAGCACGACGTAATGCCCGCTTCTCGTCAGTTAACTCGCTTGTATGCCACGGTGTCTTCGGCCTAGCCGTGATAATCCGCGAGATTACTGGGGCATGAGCGTTAACGATGCTACGTATGCATCCATCGTATCGAGTGAGGATAACTTCAGGATTTTGTTCAGGAACGTTAAGATGTGATGCCGCGAGATCTGCGGTAAAACGGCTGCCGTCAATGGCTGAGTACTTGCGGTATTGGACGCGTCGCCTCATACGTTCTGGTTTAGGTTGGCGTAATCCGCATTCAATAACACGGTGATCAGTGAGAAGAGTTTTTGGCTCAACATTTTGTGGCTATGACGTGATATGTTCCCGAAGTGATAACCAGCTCCAGGATGTTGCCGCGCTCATGTGTTGCACTTTGCACATGTTGTACAAAGCCATGAGTCTCCAGTAAATCAGCCAAGTTCATTGCTTCGGCGCATGTGGAATCACCATATCGTGTGTTGAAATCACCACACACGACAGTCTCTGCAGGCTGGGCCGCGGCGATGAGTAAAACCTTCCCAACCTCATCTAGGAAGGAGCGGAAGTTGGACGTTGGCAGTCGGTAGACAACGATCACGCGAATGGTGCAACCAATACGGATATTACGCAGAATAACGCAGCAAGTCTCACTAGCATGAGTATCAATGTCAGCACGTGAAACTAGCTGCAAAGTCTTTCGAAATAGTACTCCTACACCACCTCCACGACGGGCCGCACTGCGCGCCTGGTGAACGAACGTGAAATCCTCACCGCACAGTTCGGATTCGACAATCGTTTCGCCTTCTGCCAGCCAAGTTTCCGTTAAGGCGACGACGTCCAGTTCATGCTCGTCGATGTAGTCGCGCACTAGTAGCGCCTGTTTGCGAATGGATCTTGCGTTAATCAGGGCGAACTTCGCACAAAGATGAGAGGAGCTTCGCGCAGTGGAAGACCCATTACCCGAGCCCATCGAGGTCAGTGCGATCAAGTTGGCACTGTTAACACCAGTTTGTTTATAAACAGAATTGACCTGGCGGCACCATCTGCTGGCCACGTTGGTTATTGGTCTGGACCGTCGTCTTATCCCGGCTGTTGTGCCCCGCCTCGTTGGTCGCCGACACAAATGCAGTCTCTCAATTGTTTCCGTCCACGGTTGACTAGGCGGCTGCACGCATTTCCGTAGATTCACCAACAATGTTCTGGACAGCGACATGCTTCAGCAGACACTACCACAAGCAGGCAATGTTCTGGTACGGTGAGCGCAGCTTGGCAGCGCAGACATGTGTAGTTCAAACAAGTTGATAGTAGCAGCCACGCCTCAGAATAAAGGGCAGTTTTAAAAGTCACTTTAAAACGTGTGATTAAATATATATATATACAGTCACAGACCTTCCATGTGTACGTATTGTATTTTCACGACTTACAATACACAGCACGAAGATAATCCAGGATTTCAAAACGTTGATAAATAGAGATTATAGACAGACCGGGAGCAGCCACACACCGCAGCGCTACAACCTCGATTTGGATTGTGAGATAACAAAACTTCTACAACTGCTTCATTACAAAAAAAACCAGTTAAAGCCTGCTGTGGCATCATCAATTTATGGAACACCATAACACTTAAGCTATATCATGACCGCTCACGCTACGGTCCCATGTTGAGGCATATGTTCATGCGAAACAGACCTCGCTTGTCTGGATGTCGCTACACCAAATACGTTCCAGCATGTATAATTATGCCAGGGCAGGACAGCAAAACACTTCATAATGTTCACGTTTCACACTGTTACAACTGATAACACAGCCAATACTTATGACATAAACACCACCGATGTTCCGTACTCTGGTATTACTAACGATCCTGCTACTGTTCACCTCCATACGTGAAAAATCATCAGATACGCATAACATGCGTTATGTATATAGACAATGGATTCATTGCAGTAAATCACGATAATAAGTGGTACGTAGATACGGTAATGGACTCCATATTTATTAAAGATACCAGAGCTAGGCTGGTTCAAATAGGGAAAGCGGTATATAAAGAAAGGGACATGTTATATAAAGTAACAACACAAACCTCCGTCAGCAGTGTGTACTACATTCTAGCCAACAAGAAAACATTATGAGTGATGATGGTATATTCGAACGATAAGTGGTGTTATTCTTGAGGAGTCAGTTGTGTTCTATTTATAACGTCTGTGGCAAAATTGTATCGATAGCATATTGTTATCATTTAATGGCCAAGCATAAGTTAATTACACGATTATGTCTTGGAATTGTACCAAATCTTCTGCAAGACATGGATCAAAGGCAATACCAGGCGAAACGCACAAGTACAACAGTTACACAAACATTTATTATACTATATTATTATGACAAATACATGTTTATTCATATATTCTGCAATTACTATTCATCATAGTTTTACACAACACGTGAAACTCGCCATAGTAATGTCGGGGATTTTTTTTCACATTTTGAGAAAGGTCAGTTTTTGAGAGTTTTCACTGTTCTAGGGTGGTGGAAGTGTATATATATATATGTGTGTGTATATATATATATATATATATATACACACACACACAAATGTACCAATAGTGACCGACGTTATCTTACCATGTAAGTTTATTGAGGGACGACAACGCAGTAATACGGTTTAGATACATTTTGTGCTATAATTATTTATTGTCTCTTGCACCTCTTCATTTGATTTCGCAAATTCAAAGATATGCAGTTAAATCCGTCAATGGAGACTAATATCACGCCGCAACGCTGACATCACGCTCTACAATCAGGCCAATGCGTTAACATATCAGATGCCAATGAAACGTACGCCATTTAAGATTTCAGCACGGGAAAACATGCTGAACGAGGGTCACATCACATAAAAAAGGTTCAGCCCCTCACGATGTATCGTCTTCATCTCAGGCGATCCCCTGTCATTATCGTTCACTCTGGCTATCCACCCTTGCCCTTTGAAAACGTATTTGGATCGCGCAATATGAGATTAAAGCGGTACTAGATTGTTTTTATTATACCGTTATACTCACTACAGCAAAAATGCCCATCTTTCGGATGGCGCTACGGCGAACAAAATATAATATAGTTACGTCGGCAAATGTCGAACCACGTTAAAATATGCCTCATTACATTGTTGGTTGCCTTGTAAATATGATCATATTAAGTTTATAATTGAGTACTTTGAAAACAATAGTAGAGTAGCTTTGGACATAACGCCCACTCTTTTCGGGAAATCGTCTACTGTCTAAATCCTTTGTTTGTAACTCTGATGTATTGCATGCATCACCTAGTTCATTATCTTAGATAAATACTGCCTGTTCAGATTTTTAATTTCCAATGTCACAGAAAAAGAAACAAGTTAACGCCGTTTTAGCGGAGGTCCTAAAAGTGCCGTTTTGCACCAACGGTACGGCAAAACGCTCATCATTGGGACTTGTATATTAATTAGTCTCAATATGTTATTTGTTTACTTATGTAATGCTACTAAGCAACTGTATTATTCGTACAATTAAGCGCAACAAAAATTACTGCATACTACATTCATATTAATTTTCTTAAATCTTCTCAATAATCTTAATATAAATTGTTAATTAATTAATCATATATTTAATATTTAATAAGTGTTATTGATTTAACATATTTAATATATACTCTTATGCACAAACATACTTATACAATTATTTTACTCAGTTTCATATTGATATCCAAGGCAGTATAAGACTCGCGACCCTGCGTGATTTGCAACCTCTACTACATGGTTTTTTTGCCCAATGTGTTCAACATTCAAAACATTACTACCTCCACATAATTTTATTTATTAACATGTGTGTTTAAGGTGTAAATCCAATCTGTCGTAATTCACCATAACATCACTTTTGTGGCGAACTTTTTTTATAAGTCTTAGAGTAAAAACTGTTTAACACAATATGTGTGTGCCTGCGTGTGTGTGTGTGTGTGTGTGTGTGTGCGCGCGTTTGTGTGTGTGTATGTGTGTGTGTGTTTCGTTTGCTGCGATCATATTATTTTAACCGAACTTCAGAACTACAGGCTGCTCCATACGGATATCTCAACATTCTTATTTTCGAGCCGAATATATATAGATAGGTGGTGGGGTTATGCCCCCAAACTGGGCCTTATGCTCCAAGCTACTATAATATAAGTTAAAGTTGTTAACTTGTCCAGGGTGTATTGCATATATTGTGTATTGTATACTTCCAAAAGGGACACGTTGTGCGTTGAAATCCTAACCCTGCGTTGGGTTGCAAAACCATTGGCGTTACAAATTTGGAATATTCTGGTATCCATAAAGCGTTAGGAATTGTTACAAAATATATTAACTTTGCATGGGCTAATAGCTTCAACAAACCACTATGTCATTTATATTAACGACTTATAAATATAACACAATAAATATAAATAACACACACACACAAAAACTTGCAAAACAAAATAATGTTTACAGTTTCAGGCAAAGAAAAGACGTAGCTGTGTACATATGTATCGTATCGACATATAACTTATGTAAACCACGCAAGTGTCTACGGCTAAATTTGCTAAGTGTCTTTAAACAGTGCAGTTTTATGCATAAACGGATGTATCTCTGTTTTCCTATTGCAACACTTCTTCAAATGATAGCGTTATATTTACACAAGTCAGATAACAATGTCGCGCTTAGATTAGACAGTGTCATGACCTCCATGTGTATGACCATGGTGTGAAAGCGACACCTGAGCATGAAACAGTGAGCACCGTTACCACTTAGTACACACAAGAGAAAAACATAGTTTACCGCTATATGTGTACGAACGCTTGACGTCATTTTAGCGAGGGTCAACGCGCTCGCATAATAGACTTACACCTTATGTTGTAAGCAAAGAGTAGCGATTTATACGCCAACAATTTCAAATCAAGCCGAGCCAAATCGAATCAACTATTGACGTCCGTTTATCTACGTAAAACTTAAATATAAAATGAAAACACAGGTATAACTATGTGACCGGTTAAAGTGCGTTGTTACACGTTACTCTGACAATTTGGTAATATTATCATGAATAGAACCATTGAAATTATAAATGAAATTAGAAGTATTAACGCTTAACGTATTATGTCAGATAAGTAAATTGGTTGAACGGAACACAACTCGCATACACCTACACACTACTGCATAATACCAATAGACACTCAGAAATGAAGGACCAAACCGCACTACAACACTACTTTCCTAGACTTGGGCACAGAACAAAGGCCAGTTACAAAGAAGGGCTTCGTTGTAATTATTATCAAATTCTACTGAATATAACATGTTCAAACTATGCTACAATTGTGCTAGAGTACATCACATCTGCAACTACCTTCGTTCCACGGTTGGCATCTACTGATGTTCTTCTTAAACTTGTAGAATGTACACTGCTCACAGACAAAGGGCACTAATCTATGCAACCATGACATCACCACCAAAGGGCAGATATCATATGTCATTATTCCTAATGGGGATCTAGTATAAATGTATCTGATAGGTGGCGCTACTAGTAGTGCGACTTCATGCAATATAACACATAGCTGATTAGAATACATGCATTTAGTACAGGCAGTGTGCCAAATGCCTTTACACAAATTATAATAACCCAAACATCAATAAACTTGGTTGTATGGGGTATTTTGAAAAAAGTACAGGAGTTACGTTACATTTGTGGGGTCGTAGATTAGCTCGTGAAAGCTTAGCGCCCGAGGTGCACGCCATCTTAATTCTGAACATACATAGGGATAAATAGGCTAGATCGATTATATAGTTAGATTAATGTAGCATAACATGCCAAAACAAATACAAACAAAAATGAAACATATGCATAATGATAGTATTAGTTGTTGTGCACCGTATTCTAGTTGTTTATAAGATATATTATGTAAAATAATCAGTAGTAAACACAACAGCGACGAATGAATTATGTATTAGTACGATATTATTATAACGTCATCATTGCATATTGGAACATAATACTAGACATTTTTTATTTATTCTAAAACAAAATATCGTATGACAATATAGGCCTATACACATGTTATATCGAGACAAGTTTCAAAAGTACAACACATTAGAACTTTATTACCATTACGTTTAACATTCTTATACACTCTGGATCAGTAGTTTGGCCGATACCGAGCGTGTACAAAATCCCAAAAAAGCATATGCAAGGGGTCAATAATAAAACACAAAAATAATCAATGTACATTTGTTTGATAATGCCATTTAGATAAAACGTACATTGGTTAAGTTGGCCTCCCAAAATGTAAACCTGTGGTAAAGATTAATAGATTCACATTTTGACTTGGGGTAGTTTTTACGATACCGAGCGGATGACATAGACATACTGATTCTGGTAAAGATTTTAATTATTAGTAGACGTTTTTTCACACATTTATCCGATATCCCTTAAGGTACGTAACAATGATTAATCATAAATATAATTTACTTTTTTCCAATTTGTTTACGTTGATACCACTTACGATACCCAACATATACATGAGACCGAGCGTATTCCAATGAAAGATTTTAAAAATTACGCACTGCTGCCATCTTACGGCAATGCAAGTGATTGTCCATCGTGTAGACAACCCGGCAGGCATCAGACAGCAGACGAAGACTTCCTGCCCGAACGTATCCCGCGTAAATCGGGGTCCTAAGCTCAATACCATAGGCGCGGGAACAGGGGGCAGGGGGCAACTACCCCCTGTGCTTCTGCTCGATACACGTGATGTTGGTTGGATTACATGTTATGCTATACGCTCGGTACTCGTGCACGCTCGGTATCGCATGCTTGTTTGCACGCAAGATTAGCGTGTTTTGAGGATCATATAAGTAGTTTATTGTACTGATATCATCATGTGTATAAAAGTGCATGTTTATACGGAATAGGCAAAGTTTCTCTACTAATTATGCATGTGTCACAATGGGAGGTTTCATCGTAAGTACACTAAACGGATTGCTTACCAATTATGTATATGGTATTTTCTATGGACGAACCTATACATTTGTAGCCTTTGCGATGAGCGGTCGGCAGGGAAGCATACGGGTACAAGTTTTCTCAATCAGTCGTACTAATGATAAGTCAGGTTATACGTTTTCACAGTTTATTAAATGCGGAAAACCCTACCAATACAAGATGTTATACACAACATACGGCTATGTCTGCTAAATACTATCCAGTTATAAATGTCAGAACGATAGGTTCAGACGGCGGCGGCTATTACAGCAACCGAATTGTAACCGATATATTCTAAATGTCAGAACGATAAGTTCAGACGGCGGCGGCTTATATACAGCAACCGAGTTATAGGTGTCACAACGAAAAGTCAGACGGCGGCGGTTTATATATAGCAACCGAGAATTGAGAATTCTACAACACAGAAGGAGCATAGTTGTGACACGGAGACTGAAGAAAGGAGACTGAGAGGAGGGAAGGTGACCGGTGTGAAGGAACAAGAAATTGAGAAGACAGAGGGACGGAGGAAAAGTGTTCGGCAGAGGAAAAAAACGGGTCAGCGGGGAAAGATCAACAGGTAGTCAGACTGTAGAGAACGAGGAGAGACGCGACAGCGATACAGGTGGTGAAGAGGTAGATATCACAGAGGCAGTTGGTAAGACTGTGAGACAGAAGACTGATGGATGAAGACAGAGTGTTCAGCAAAAAACAGAAAACACGACAGGCGTGAAGGTGACGGGGAGAAAGTGGCCGTAATGAAGGAGGAAGCCGGGGAAAAGGGATGGGAGAGGAGAGAAGAAAATGTGATTGAAGGAAAGATGAAGGGACGAAAGGAAGCGAGAATAAATGTGCTAGAAGAGAAGATGACAGGAGGAAAGGGGACAAGAGAAAAGGCGACAAGAAAGAAGGGAATGGAAGAGAATGTGACAGGAGAGAAGACGGCAAGAGGAAAAGACAACAACCAGACATATGCAAACCGGAGGAGCTACTCCGAGGCAGTGATTGAGGGGGCAATGAGAAAAGAGAGAGTGTTTATGGGCGATTCAATTCTGAGAAAAACAGACAAGACTATATGCGAGGGGAAGGACGTTGTTGTATGTCTACTGGGGGATAGGATAGAGCATGTGACCGAAAGGGTAGATAAGGTATTGGGGCATGGCAAGGGAGGGTCTATACTAGTACACGTTGGGACAAATAATGCAGACAAGGAGGGGACAACTGGGATAGTAGTGAAGTACAAACATTTAGTGAGGAAGCTAAAGAAGACAAGAGTGGAATTTTGCCAGTAATGGGAGGAAGGGGGGCAACATACAAAAACTGTAAGAGGATGGCGATCAACGCACTAGTTGAGCAGATGCGTGAAGAAGAGGGCGTGGGATTCGTAGATTTATGGGGGTACTTTGTTGGGAGAGAAATATATGTACATGAGAGATGGCCTACATCTAAGTGGAAAGGGGGCAGCAGTATTCTCAGAGAATCTGCTGCGATCTGTTGACAGTGGAACAGGTTGCATCTATTTAAACTAGATTCGCAGGGGGGACTCGCAGATAAGACTGAAACTGGAGGCATGGATAAAGACAGCACAAATAATTAAGCAAAGAACAGTCTGGAAAACTGTTCTGGAGCTGGATATAAATGTGTTTGTTTAAATGCAAGGAGTATAGTAAACAAAAGAAATGAACTAAACATTATGGTAGAAGATATTGACCCTCACATAATAGGTATAACTGAATCATGGGCAACCACCGATATATCAGATGCTGAATTGGGTCTGACAGGATATGTAATGTTTAGGAAAGATAGAATAGGAAGAAGGCGAGGTGGAGTTATTTTATATATTAAAGAATCTATCCAGGCTAATGAAATAAATTAGACAGAGAAGCAGATTGCGAAGAACCTGTTTGGTGAAACATTGTTACCGGAAACTGAACGTTAACGGTTGGATTAGTTTATCGAAGTCCAAACATAAGCATAGAAAAGCAAACGGGACTGTGTTAGGGGGATTTTAACCATGGGCATATAAAATGTAAATCTCTACAGAGTATGTGTAGTGAGGACCACAAGTTTTTAGTTTTAGTGCAAGATAGTTTCCTTTCTCAACATGTGCTAGAACCAACCAGGGGAGATAAAGTGTTAGACATAGTTTAGTCCTCTCAGAATGAATTAGTTGAAAATATCAAGATATGTGAGCCACTGGGGAATAGTGATCACAACCAAATACATTTTACCATCAAAATAAAATCAGAAAGGAATATTAAAAAGCAGTACAGGAGAAATTTCCACAAAGGAAAATATAAGGACATAAGGAAACATTTAGCAACAATAGATTGTTCCTTTAAAAACACACGGGAAACGTTCCAAAAAGAAACACTTATCCAAAGAAGCCATTAAAAAAAATAAGTATAAACAAATGATGTGGAAGTCATATAGACGTACTGGAAATGACGAAGACTATAACATTTATAAAGAAGCACTAAACCAAGCTACAGTTGAAATTAGAAATTCAAAGAGAAGATATGAACATAATTAGCTTGTAATATAAAACATGACAGCAAGAGTTTGTATGCGTATGTTCGAAGCAAACAGAAAGTTCAGGATAAGGTCGGTCCTCTAGAAGCTAGTGCTGGAAATATAATATCAGAGGGATTCTTAATGACAGAAGACCTGAATGAGTATTTTACTTCAGTGTTTACCAGAGAAGACATTAGTTCACTGCCAGTACCAGAGGCTAAGTTTAAGGGGGCAGAATCAGACTACTTAAGAAGTTAATTGTAACCCCAGAAATGGTAGCTAAGAAAATTTTGGCTATGAAGGATAATAAATCACTTGGATTGGATGGTGTTCGACCCAAACTACTATTGGAAATTGTAGAACAAATTATCATACCGCTTGCAACAGTTTTCAACTTGTAATTAGAAGAGTGAGTGGTTCCTTTAGAATGGAAAGAAGCAAACGTTATACCGTTATTTAAAAAAGGTTCGAGAAACAAGTCAAATAATTATAGAACAGTGAGTTTAACATCGGTGATTTGTAAATTATTAGAAAGACTAATTAAAGATCACATGGTGGATTTTCTTGCTAAACATAACTTGAACAACCCATCTCAACATGGGTTTCAAAAAGCGAGGTCATGCTTAACAAAATATGTTATGTTTTTTGGAAGATATAACTAATAGGATAGACGAGGGATCACCAGTAGATATCATCAAAGTGCCACATCAAAGATTACTGCTTAAACTGAAGGCCCATGGCATAGGAAATGGTATAATTAACTGGATAGAAAAATGGATGAATGACAGAAGATTACGCGTAGTTGTTGATGGGGAGGCTTTATACTGGAAATCAGTTTTGAGTGGGGTTCCACAGGGATGGATCAGTACTGGGACGACTTATATTATTCTTAATATATATAAACGATTTGGACGATGATACAGCTAGCAAGGTGTTGACATTTGCAGATGATACAAAAGTGTTTAGAAGGCTTAAACGTGATGGAGATAGACCGCATTTACAAGATGATCTTGACAGGTTGATCAAATGGTCTGAAAAGTGGCAAATGTTGTTCAATTTTGGGAAATGTAAATGCGTTCACACAGGACATGGGAACAAATATGTAGAATATACAATGGGGGGAACTGTACTAAGTAATACTGTAAAAGAAAAAGGTTTAGGGCTGACAATTAGTGCTGACATGAAGGTTGCAGTGTGCAATTGCAGCTTCAAAAGGAAATCAAATCCTTGGATTGATTAGGCGAAATATAGCACATAAAGAAAAATAACTAATAATACCGCTGTACAAAACAATAGTTAGGCCTCATTTAGAATATTATATACATGCATGGAGGCCATACCACAAGAAGGACATAGATATGCTAGAAAGAGTACAGAGGAGAGCGACTAAAATGATACCAAAACTGAGGGATCTTAGTTATGAAAAACGCCTAAAAGAATGTGATTTAACAACACTAGAGACCAGGAGATTGAGAGGAGATCAGATAGAAGTGTTTATAATATTGAATGGTTATGACAATATTGATAGAAATAAGTTTTTTGTAGTTAAGAAAGATAGAAAGACTAGAGGACATGAAGTTACGTTAGTAAAGGAGCAGTGTAGATTAGACGTAAGAAAGTTCTCATTTTCACAAAGGACTGTGAATGAATGGAACAGATTATCTCCTGATTGTGTGGGTGCTAGTAATGTGAATATGTTTAAAAATAAAATCGACACATATATCAGAAGGGCTGGATATATGTAGATAAAAGGGTTGGACTATCGATAAGCCAAAGGGCTTCCTTGTCCACCTGTCATCTAGAGTTAATTCTCTGGATGGCAATCTTGTTAAATCTTGTTAAAACCGAATTATAGGTGTCAGAACGATAAGTCAGACGGCGGCGGCCTATATACAGCAACCGAATTATAGGTGTCAGAACGGTAAGTCAACGGCGGCTTATATATACTGCAACCGAGTCTGCGAATAAGTGTTTGTCACGGGTGTGCTTCCTGCAATAGTCTTTTAGTACGTCTCGCAGGACGTTCGGTGACAGTGCTTCACGAGAAACGTTCCTCCGGCAGTTTGTCCCAATAGTCGTCATGATACATCACTGGCCTGTGTTATGTACACATAGCTTCAGCATGCATCTTCGGGCCTGTTCTATCAAACAGCTCCCTCGCTGTGTCTGGCTGCATCCCCCAACCGCCAGCCCCGATCCTCATTAAAGTCCTCCTTATATTCAGCTAAATACGTAGCCTTGGGACAGACGCGTTCCCTTTAGTGATGTCATTTCAAAAGTCTAGGGGTCTATAAGTTTTGGCAGGGTGCCAGCGAACTTACAGTAAACTTCTGAACAAAGACCCTTTGTATAGGGCTGTTGCCTCCCCAAAACCAAATGGCCTCAAAATTAAACAAATCCCCCACCCCAGCTATAGCCATTTGGATATAAATTGGCTTTTCGGAGCACTACCACATTCACTAATCAAGAACATTTATAGTATGTTTCCGCTCGGTATTCATATGTATACGCTCGGAAAAATACACATAATATTCATTGATATTTTAGACGTTCACAATAGTCGGCAAACGAATCAAATGAACAAAGGTCACGGGCATACTGAAAGAAAACAAAGAATGATCCTAGCTATCTAGAATATGGACTACTAATAAGGCAATGTATTCTTTCTAGCATATATATGTCCTTCTTGCGATATGGCCTCTCCACGCTTGTAAACAATATTCTATTGATTCTCACCTAAAACATGAACAAAACTAACAAAAGTATTGGGTGGCTAAGTCCCCCACTCTGAATATCCGGCTATCCCCAAACTCCAAACCATTCCGACATACTCACAATGTGAAATGAATGAATCGTGGACAACGTTTGCGTATTCTAGGAAATGTTGATGTATACTTTTAGCTATAATTATGTGAATCAAGGACGGATTATAAATATAATAAACATATGTCCAATATCTAGTGAACAACTGAGTTCGCTCACACGGTTGTGCATTTGTGTAATAGTATTCGCTTAATTTTCTTTTAAACTCTTACGGATGCATTTTTTCTCATTTCCCAATATTATGGAATAATCTTATTAGTGCAGCTTTTGATTTTAAGAATATACTTACTAACCTAAACATAATGTACCATACACGTTCTTGTATTGTTTTGTAAGCAAGATTGTTTTCATCAGAAAGCAGACAAGAACAATATTCCAGAGAAAGGATTTTATTGCGATGAAAGATAAAGATATACAAATGTCACACGCACAACAACACAGGTTGTTATTTTGTTGTTGTTACATTCTAAAGATACGCTGTGGTACGGCGATTGTTGCTGTTAGAATAGAAAGACGCAGACACGAACGTCTAGAAAATAGAAAGTCAATCGATGGCAGAAAAGTCGTCATCAATAGGCCAATTATGCAGGCATCCTACCACTTGTAGAAGCAGATCTAAAAAGAAAAACATAAGTTTTTATATACCCTCGCTACCTGTACCAGTGACATTAGACAAACAGTTGGTAGTACAGTTGCTACTAAAATACAAAAAAAAAAAAAAACGAACATTGCCTCTGCTGTTGAAATTGTTGTCGCTGTCATTGCTGCTGCTGCCGCTTCTACGACTGCTATTGCTACTACTACTACTACTACTGCAACTAATACTACTACTACTACTACTACTACTACTACTACTACTACTACTACTCCTACTACTACTGCATCTACTACTACTACTACTATTACTACTACAAATACAACTACTACTACTACTACGACAACTACTACTACTATTATTACTACTACTACTACTACTACTACTACTATTTCTACAACTAATAATAATAATAATAATAATACGACTACCAAAACATTGTATTATTAAAACTACTAAGGTAAATTGTTTAAATATAAACAATACAATTTAAAAACATATCTCGTTAGGAAGTCAATCGCCAACAAAATCAACAAAGGAAACAGCAGACACGGTCTTCTGTCAATCGTTTAGCGTATTTCACACAATTATTATATATTGACATTAGACATATCCAATGACGTCATAATCAACTATTTGTACGGTCAATGCTCGCTGTTCTCGAAATAAAAGCAATCATGTTTCCTCGAACATACGTTAAATGTAAATAATCGAGCTAGCGCACGCGTGGGTGTACATATTAATGTTAAGTTCAATGCATCAAACTAAAAAGGTATTTATTTTGTAATGTCGACAATAATACTTCTTCTTCTATGTGCCATGTCTGTCACAGGCGTTGGCGATCATGGCCCTCCAAACCGCACGATCGTGTGTAGTTTGTAGCAGTTCTGTTGTGCTCCTTCCACACCATGTTGCGAGACTATCTATTATTTTTATTCTCTGGATCTTTTTCCTTCTATCTTTCCTGTTGTTACTATTTGTTCTATCTTTTTCTTTCTCATGACATGGCCTATAAATCGTGCTTGTTGTGTTCTATCTTTGTTGATGATCTTTCTTTTTGATTTGGCTGTCCTAAGGATGACTTAATTGCTTTGCTTTGCAGTCCATGGCACTCGCAGCATTCTTCTTAAGAACCACATTTCAGTGGCTTCTATGGTATTTTGTGAGCTTTAGGTTATTGTCCAGGATTCACATCCATATAGCAATATGGGCTCTATGTAGCATTGCAGTACACGTTTTCTCACTTCAATTGATATATTTTTATTCGTTCAAATGTTTTTCATGTGGTGAAAAGCTGTTTTGGTTTGAGCAATTCTTCTCTTTATCTCATCGTTGCATCGACCGTCGGAAGTTATTAGTGATCCCAGATAGTTAAACGTTCCGACTTGCTTCAAAACAGTACCATATGCTACCATGTTGCATGTTGGAGAGTAATTTTTCTTTGAGATGACCATGATTTATGTTTTCTTTTTGTTCAGGGACAGACCTTTTTTTATCACTTTCCCTTATTACTGTATCTAGCATCAGTTGTAGATCTATTTCGTTCTCAGCAATCAGTACCGTGTCGTCTGCATATTGTAAATAATTCATGTTGTATCCCTCTACTTGAATGCCTGGCATATATTCTAATGTGCGTAAGATAATCTCAATATAGTGAAAGGATATCGGATGATAGGACACACCCTTGTCTTACACCACGTTTTATTTCTTGGAATTTACTGATGTCATTTTCTATTCGTATTGCTGCTGTTTGTTCCCAGTATAGATTTCTCACTACTCTCAGATCTTTCCCATTAATGGTCAAACTTTCCAGCATTGATATGATTTCTTCATGACGAACTCTGTCAAATGCCTTTGTGTAATCAATAAAACATACAATCAGATCTTTCTGCACTTTCAGTGCTCTCTCAATCAGTGTTCGTAGGATGTATATTGCATTACTTGCACCTTTATCTTCTACAAATCCACATTGTTCTTCAGCAATTTCCGGCTTTATTTTGTTTCTCATTCTGGTCATAATAATGTTAAGCAACATCTTGGTGAAGTGACTCATGAGACTAATTGTATGGTGTAGTTCACATTCAATCGCACCTGGTTTCTTTGGTATTGCTACAAAAATTGGATCTGGATAAATCAGTTGGGATTCGTCCGCTGCCATATATTTTGTTCAAGAAGTCTTTTACTGTATCAACACCAAATTCCTCTAAACTCTCAGTCATGTCAAAGGTAATATTATCTGGTCCAGCAGCTTTTCCCTTTTTCATTGATCTGATGACGTTTCGAACCTCGTCCTTCAAAATAGGAGGACCATCAAAGTTCTTCTTAATTGATGGTCTTTCACCCCTGTCATCATCGTACAGTTCACCAATGTATTCTGACCATCTCTCAGGTATTTTGTCTTTGTCCATTATTATGTTTCCTTCTTTAGATTTCAGGCAACCTGTAGCAGAGCATGTTCTTTTCCCTGTGATTTCTATTATTCTAGCATGCATGGATTTTGTGTCGTGCTTATTCTTCTGTTCAATTTCTTTGCATTGTTCATTAAGCCATTCCTCTTTCGCTAGATTACATTTGGCCGTTATATCCTTGTTCATTGCTACATATGCATCATGATTTTGCTTAATTTTCCTCCTTTCATCCATCAACTTTAGAATATCGTCATTCATCAAATTTGTCTTTGCTTTTCTGCATTACCTAGGAATAGTTTCTTCTGCAGCCTGTGTGATTGATTCCTTCATTTGTTCCCATTGGTCGTCCACATCTTGAATGTCATTCACAACATTGAAACTGTTTTGTACTGCTACATTGAATTTCTCTGATCGCTGAATCTGATTTTAGTATATTCATGTCTAGTTTCAGGTTCCTTCTTGCTCTTTTCCTTTTCTTCTGTTTCAGTCGGAACTTGGCTCGCACTGGCACATGGTCGGAATCGCAGTCTGCCCCGGGAAAGGTCTTTGCCACCAGTAGGGCATTTCTAAATCTTTTACTGACCAGGATATAATCAATTTGGTTCCGAGTATGGTCTCCTGGACTTTTCCAAGTAGTCCAAAATCTTCTTGGGTGTTGTTGGAACCAGGTGTTTCCTACAATCATGTCAGGAGATTTTGTCCACTCTATTAGTTCATCTCCTCTCTCATTTCTGCTCCCCAGGCCATATGGTCCAACTATGTCTTTCGATATGTTCCAGTATCGTAATAAGCATTTTGCTCTTTCTTCATCCAACACAATTCCAACTCCTCTTTCATGTTTATCGCCTCCTGAGTAAATTATTGTGTTATTATCTGATGTCATCAATCCTGCCCCTGTCCATCATGTCTGCACAATAATACTAGATGACCAATATTCGCCTAATATAGACATGTTAGTATGAAGAGGTAATACTTACGTTGTCCATGTAGCCTTTGAAGAAGCTGTCACCGCGTTCCTTGATGAAAGCACCGATCACAAGAGGGCAATGACTCTCTCTAATTGGACCTATGACAATGAAACAGATTATATATCAACCATGTTACCAGGATTAGCGACATAATACACAATACAGGAGATATAAAAAAGCAGTCGAATTGCGACAAAGCGTTGTAAGAAAGTGTGCTTCTATAAATGACCATTTATGTAGGAAAATATTGACCGCTTAATACATATGTGCAGACATTTTACAGGAGAGATGTCGTATTAGTGAATAATACCTTGGCAATATGATCGTGGTACCATGGCTGACTAAAGGCATGAATTGTCATGTCCATATTAACAAGAAAACTAAAAAACAGACCATAACATAATATCACACCACTTTATGAGAGAACAAAGTAAAAGAAAAAACGAAAAAAAAGTAATATATAACAGATGTCGAGGATCGGAATCGAGACTAGTCTCACCAGTGGCAGAGAGGGAAACAAGATAATTATGTATGTATGTACAGGCTGTATGTACGTATGCATGCATGTATGTATGTATGTATGGATGTATGTATGTATGTATGCATATATGCATGGTTGTTGTTCCCACAATCATATAACGCATATATATATATATAAAGCAGAGCTAACTTTCAGATGATTTCGTACCTCCAAAGGCATCAGTATCAGGACTGTTTTTCGTACCGCACATCACCTGCAATGTCGATCCAACCCAGTTCATCTGAGCGAAGGCCCAAACGCCAAGTCCAGGGGATGTCTAAAATAAAATTGTACAAATGTTCAAACAGGCACTCGTGAGCTCGTATTCAGTACAATGCTTGTTTGCTATTAGAGCCGAGACGGGTGATGTTCCGGTGGATTAGCTCCCTGTCCGGGTGTGTTAATGCTATGCACTGCGATACGTCAAATAAAGTTCTCTACATTTCCATTGCCATTGCTATTGAAAGCCTATTTAATCGTTGATTTGTTGCGCTCTGGGTAGCAGGATCTTCAAATAATTAGTAACGAAACACAGCTGACCTATATACGAAATTAATTACGTAGTATGTACATACATACATACATACATACATACATACATACATACATACATACATACGTGCATACATACATAAGCAATCATAACTGAACGGCGATGACAAAGAGTGTAGTGTTAGAGACAACACGATCTAATACGTGTTACTCACCACTTGCACGTCCGCAGAACCAGGAACACCACCCACTGAGTCCTTGAGCCCGGCCTTTAAATTACCGGCATTCGCAGAAATGTAGAGCGAGTTTCCTGCAGCGTACGGCACAGTGGAGTTTGGGAAGCAGTCGTTGCTGACGATGCCCTGGTCAATGTCACCACTGAACGAAATCATCTTGTATGCCAATTCGATTCTCAGACTAGGCCAGTGACCGTAGTTATTGGAGAAGAACGGTAGTTCGAGAACGCTTTCGTTGAAATAGCCGCATTTCTTGCCTTCGGGACAATCTGGCGAAGTGACGACGGTGACGCCGTCATTGAACACAAACGGGCGGTAGTGCCCTGAGGTGTTGGACACCAAGTCATCGTCCTCGAAGTTTATGCAGAACATCAGAGGGTCTTCGACTGTTAAACACATTTTAAATCAAACTAAACATGCGTTCATTTGCAGATCTATATATCAAATTGATTCGTAATAATAAGCATTTAATCACAATTTAATCGTATATATATGTATATATATTATATGTAACCACCCAAAAATATGCACGTGTGTGGGGAAGTGGTTGAGTGGGTGATTGGATGTGGGTTCTACAAAGGAAACAGGTCCTATTTGAAACATGACTTATAAAATATGTTGGTGAGGTATAAACAGATGTACCTAGTTTAACGTAGGAGTGGAATTTTTCAGAACGATATATCACACGAATGAATTAACCCACTGCGGCTTTTACTTTCCTTCCTGTGTGTGGACCTGTACAGCCCCTACGGTTGATGTCTGTTTGGAGGGACCAACGGATTATAGTGTATCTTTCGAAATACACAGGCAACAGTAAAACGCATACACAAAACTATGATGCACATTACATATCATGCTCGCAATTTTAAGACGTTCACGTCTACGATTGTATGAATCTATTGAAAAGGTAATATAGCACCATGCCCTAACAAATCGATGACGACGGTGATGGTGATTATAATAATAACAGTGATGATGGTGGTGGCGGTATTGATACGTTGACGCTATAAAAACAATAAACGGAGTGCAACGTACTTGGTGTGGTGTAGTCCTGGGAAACGGTCTCGTGTCCTGTTTTAACGCAATGCACGGGATGAAACCAGACTTGGACACACGTCAACTGTGCCTGGTCCCAGAACGAGCATATGGGGCATTCCATGGGGAATGTATTGAAACCTCCCTCGCCGTTCGGCTCACACATGTAGAACTTGGCGCAATTATTTGGGTCAGCCGCGAAGCCGGGAGTGCTCTTCGTCA
Organism: Escarpia spicata; assembly: GCA_963995525.1. NCBI lineage: Eukaryota > Metazoa > Annelida > Polychaeta > Sabellida > Siboglinidae > Escarpia > Escarpia spicata. The sequence goes on along the minus strand of OZ023205.1, from coordinate 72,507,719 downwards.
GGTTGTAGCACAGATGGCAGGCCTCTACATTGAGGTGAGACAATGCAAATACATTTAACATTGTGTTTCAACCTTTTATTTTGGCTGAATTCACATGCCTTCCACCTAAATGTGAGGAATGGTCACGTAAACCTTTTTGAAATTGCAACGAATTGACATTGATGATTTATTTGTTCATGTGAAACTGTGCTAGTGTATCAAACATGTATTTATAAAATATTAGCTGTTTCCATTATTTTTTTCTGCGAATGCGTATAGAACGTCAGCATCTGATTTGTCGAAAACACGACATATTATGATATATAAAATCGTGTGTATTTCATGGAAGTAAGACATGAGGCGACACAGCACACATTGAATGTCGACTTCATCCGTTATCAGGTTACATAAATAAACATAATCGCCAACCATCGATGCAACCATGAATTATCCTGGTTGCATTATTCAGTTGTCTTCTGCGATCATTGGCCATTTAAAACATTAAATTAACAACCAATTCATACGTGTTACGTTACTATAAGATGTGAGGCATTAAAACATACTTTGAAGGTCGACAGGACCTGCCCCTCCTTTAGAACAGCAATGTGGGTTATACATCGATGCAAACGGCTCTACGTCGACCTCAATACCACCAGCGGCTAGAGGCCAGCCGATGGGAGGATTGTCGCAGGTGATGTCTACAAGAACACACGCGTGATATTCATCAATATTTATCACAATGTACGTACATATTTCAGGAAGCATAATAAATACACATAAGTTATATTTTTACGGTAAGCATGTGTGTGCGTGCGTGCGTTTGCATGCATGCGTACGTGTGTGTGCGATATGTAATGATATGTAATTTATACATTGGAATTAAATTCACATTTAGCACGTCATCGTAATCCACTCAAGGCAAGTTCATCACATCAGTATCCAACAGTTTCAACGACTTTTTAAGCTAACATTATATGTATATATTATATATATATATATATATATATATATGTATATCCATAGAATAATTTTTAGTTTTAATAGATCCCTTCAATACTTGATGTAATATTAAGATATACAAAACATTGTACTATTGCCACTTACTCCCAGCAACGATCACGGCCAGAAAAAGAAGACCTAGTCCACATTGTAGCAGTGCCATCGTCTCTACCGAAGAAACAATGATAAACATTACACACCGAAGTGGCAACCATGATGTTTTAATGTCGTACATCTACTCACGCACACATATTATCGGAACATTTTCGCTGTCTTATAATCGTAATCAACTTTCGTTGATGTTTTTACAAATGCAATGTGCAGTGTACGCAAATCAGCCATGTTACAATGTCAACGATCCCAACACTGTATTGTCGGGATTTGGTTGATACTAAGCAACAACCGAGTTGCACTGCTGATCGTAAATTTCAGTTGATTATGTTATGTAGTATATACTCTTAACTTTAAAGCAATACAGTTAATGCAATACTTATAAGCCGAAGAACTATAAACGAGCACTTATTTCACTCAGCAAATTCGCAATCGTCTCACCTGAAACAGTTGTCGCTGACACACGCACAAGATCTTATGGTAGTCGACTCGTCTTATGTTGTGTCGATGTGTGACTGTCACCTGCCGCTCCGTCTTTTATAGCAGCCCAACTCCTAAATTTATACCTACTTTGGCGAATCTGATTTCGCTACGTGTGGTGTTGTTGCATCGTCGACGCGGAATTTATACTCAATCAACCAATAGGAACGGCAGAGGCTGCCTACGCACATGCCTGTGACAACGTGGGGTGGTGGGGCTACAAGGCATCATCGCTTTATCGTGTGTATTCGTTCGCAGTGAATCGTTTTGAGAGTATTCATGCGCAGCGAAGCTCACACATGTAATGCAACGGGTATATCACCACTAAGATCACAACGAACTCAAATATGAACGTTGTATCTCAGCGTGTGCGGAAGTGGATGTTGGTATACTGATGTTCCACAGTTGTCGTGTTTTACATGTTTTGTGGTCATACCATCTTCGCAAGCCAGCTGTGGTGACTACGTGCTCTATCCCTGTTAGATCTCCTTCGCATTGTACGGAAGTTAGTTGAATCAAATTCATGATTGACTTCGCCGTACCACCCGTGAGAATAGGGCAGACACTTGACCGACACGTGCATCAGTTTCATGACAAAGATCTCGAGTTCCAGGAATCACAATATAATTACCCATTCGACCACTCTCACTAACCGCTTAGCGGTATTGCGTTTTCAAATACCTAACTTCGTCTACTTACCAAACCAACGGAACTTGCCGGCAAACGATATTGTTAGCTGAGCTTATTTTCAGAGTTGTGCATAGCTATCCGCCAAGGGTCCTGATAATGATGTAATCAACAGCGGCCCTGGCGACAGAGGATGGGTCATACTAACGAGGCTTCCGCAAATCAAGTTTTCTCTAGACGGAATTCAGATTAATTTTCGAACATACAAAACTATCTAGTTTACAATACGACACGTGTGATAGTACGATTGTCCTTCTTTTGTTCGAAATCATCAGAACATATATCTGCTTAATCAGTTCCTACTCAGGATTTCATCTAAGCGATTCTCACAATTGCGAAATGGCGATGTTGTTATAGTATTATGGCAACTGGTACTTGAATGGTACTTGTAATTAGCCATTTCTGTACTGTTCAATGATATTCTGAATGGTCTTCAATGATATTAGGGGGTGTTATGGCCAATGGTATTTCAATGGTATTTAATCCAATGGCATTGAAAGGTCCTCAGTGGTATATCATTGAATGGTGTACCACTGAGGATCATTCAGAATACCATTCAAAATACCATTCAATTGTATTCTGAATGGTCTTCAATTATATTAGGGGGTATTATGGCCAAGGGTATTTGAATGGTATTTAATCCAATGGTATTGGATGGTTCTCAGTGGTATATCACTGAATGGTATACCTATGAGGACCATTGACACATTTATTGGTAAACTAATTTGATTTAGCATTAGCTATACATTGGCTTTTCAACTTTTAAATAAGATCAAACGATTGACATGAAATACTTTACAAACAAAGGTATTTGTGTATGGTTCAAGTTGCGTCTTCTTGATAAGCTTAGAGATTCGACGTGGTGTCACAACAAGAGCATATTTTCAAATACCAGTCATCACTAGCAATACGTTGGGAGAAGGAATGTGAAACCCCTGTAATAGTAAACTGGGTATTCAACACCTGCCATTTGTCTGAAAGTTCTGAGGCCACAATCCAGAAAGTCTTCTTTCAGAATACTACCTTCTCGCAAGCCAAAGAACTTGATATTTATCTTTGACGAATCCTTCGCCCACTGAAAACGTATTCCCACCCACGCATTCTTCTCACAGTGTTCCAGACTTGGAAAATATCTCATGATGACCTTTTCCTTGGAACGTATATGCACATTATATCATTTTGAAGAATATGGATACCACATTACCCTGAACTTCATGTTGACAAAACTTGCTTTGCGAAGGGAGCATTTGGCTGTGAGAATATTCAACACAGTCCTTTCTTGAGACAGGTTTAGTTGATTGATCTCCCTAAAAGATGTGCAAACCAGCTTTATAATAAAAGTATTGCCTCTTTGTGTGACATCGTCACCTGAAAGTTTGGTATGTAGCGTTTCTCTCCCTTCCATGAACATGATGATTTTATTCCCATAATTCGAACACATAAGGAAATCCTGTCCCCAGGATAACCAGCGATTCTCCAAGTGGAAGAGGAGAATTTGGAAATCGACTACAACCTCTTCACTTTCATTGACAATTGTGGGGTTCGTAGCACTCCATGTTAAACAATTCAGAGATCATACAATCTGTTTTAGAGTCGCAGGTGAGCACGACAAACAATATAATATTGATTCATTCAGTTGAAGCGCAAAGCATTGAAGGATTTGCTAACACTTCTGCATCGGAAATGGTGTTATCCAATACCTGTCTCACAGATTAAGTTTCCACTGTTCCAACTGTGTCCAAAAATTATATATGGTCCAAGGATGAGCCTCGGTACTTCAACTAAACATGGCTAGGTGATATCCTCTCTGATGGCAAGAGAGCTGTTACTTTCAGTACGTCATACCACGACATATATCCAATGAAGCGTGCCACAAGAGCGTTATCATGATGAAATAATTACTGAAATACCCATACTTCAAAAAGCGTCTGTTACCCCTCAAAAAACCTTACTTACCCCCAAAGGGGTAATTACCCACATATTACATACCGCTGATTTAGAACACAGTAATTGTCACGTAATTACTCTTGTTCTTGTATATCGTCTGTGCCATGTTTGCAAATATGCATGTTTGTTTGGTGGTAGTGTAGCCCAGTGGTTCAGTGAATAGAGAATCTCGACCAAGATAACCTGGGATCGAAATATATGCTGCAGACAGCCGTGGATATTTGTGTACAAAAAGTGTTCAGTGCTGCGAGGTTGAATGCGATCCAGATATGACGAGATGGTGTTCGATTAAACAGGTCTGCCAGAGGGTAAAGTGTAAATCGCTTTGAGCAGTCCTGAGGACTGGATACTGCCTTATATAAGAATGTACATTTACCTTTTCAGTGTTTGAGATACACCACCTTGCATATTCTTGCGTTGATTAACAGGTTTAGAAATAAAACGGTAATACTAGTTTGCGTGTTTATTGTGCTACTTACGATAATGCTAGCAATAATGTGTTTATTTCAGACAGCCAGTATGTCCATTCAATAAAGCAAATACATTACTAATAACAGTATATTAATTTAAAAAATAATTACATTGATAAAACAGTATATTTCAAATATATATATATATATATATAAAGCCAGGATTCACCGTTGTCGCAATTGCGACTTACAATACACGTCGTTGGTAACAATGTTCTGATTATTGGTATTCACAGACATGTTGATCCATTCAGCCTCAACCGATTAGTCATTACAAATAGCATGTCCATGGAATTTACAAAACGTGACAAAATTTAACTTATTTCCTCCTTATTGTACTTCCCTGGCAAGATTTGATTTTCTACAAAAATGTTGATGACCAGGAATTTACCAGCATTATGCTGAACGTCGTGCTCACATTCATAGGAGTAACGTAACTCGAATAAAGCTAGTAGTCCTTTAGCGGAAGGAACAAAATGTATGTCATCCGCGTATATCAGGTGATTAACAACCTTATTATCAAGACTACAACCAATATGTTGTTTGTGCAGTAGTATACACAAATTGTGTATATAAATCTTAATTATAACCGAACTTGCGTGTGTATCCTGGCATGCTAACGGTTTCCTCTTAGACGGCATGAATGTCGGGTAAAGGCTAAGTTCAAAGGGGTAGATTCAGACTATTTAGGACAGTAAATTGTAACCCCGGAAATGCTAAGAAAGCTAAGAAAATAAGGTCTACGAAGGATAATAAATCACCTGGAGTGGATGGGATTCCGCCTAAACTACTATTGGAAATTGTAGGACAAATTAGCGTACCGCTTGCTACAGTTTGCAATTTGTCATTAGAAGAGGGAGTGGTTTCTTTAGAATGGAAAGAGGCAAACATTATACCGTTATTTAAAAAAAGGTTCGAGAAACAAGTCAGAGAACAATAGGCCAGTGAGTTTAACATCAGTGATTTGCAAATTTTTGGAAAGACCAATTAAAGATCATATGGTAGATTTTCTTGTTAAACCTAACTTGATAAACACATCTCATGCTTAAGAAATATGTTATGTTTTTTGGAAGACATCACTAAGTGGGTAGATGAGGGATCACCAGAAGATATCATCTACTTAGATTTTCAAAGATTTCGACAAAATACCAGATCAAAGAATACTACTTAATCTAAAGGCCCATGGCATAGAAAATGGCATAATGAACTGGATAGAAAAATAGCTGATTGACAGAAGACAACGTGTAGTAGTTAATGGGGAGGCTTCAAACTGTAAATCGATATTACGTGGGGTACCACACGGATCAGCATCATGACCTATATTATTCTTAATATATATATATATCAACGAACTGGATTATGAAATAACAAGCAAGGTGTTGAAATGTGCGGATGATACAAAAGTGTTTAGAAGGATTACAAGTGATGGAGATAGACAACAGTTATAAGATGATCTTGACAGGTTGATCAAATGTTTTGAAAAGTGGCAAATGCTGTTCAAATTTGGGAAATGTAAATGCCTCCTCACAGGACATGGGAATGAAGATGTATAATATACAATGGGGGGTTCTGTACTAAGTACTACTGTAGAAGAAAAGACTTAGCTTTAACGATTAGTGCTGATATGAAGGTTTCAGAACAGTGCGGAATTGCAGCTTCAAAGGGAAATAAAATCCTTGGATTAATTACCCGAAATATAGCGTATAAGGAAAAATAACTTATAATACCGCTATACAAAACAATCGTGAGGCCTCATTTAGAATATTGTATACAAGCGTGGAGGCCATATCGCAAGAAGGACATATATATGCCAGAAAGAGTACAGAGGAGAGCGACTAAAATTATATCAAAACGGAGGGATCTTAGTTTGGAAATTCGCCTAAAAGACTGTGATTTACCAATACTAGAGACCAGGAGATTGAGAGGAGATCAAATAGAAGTGTTATTTAAAATACTGAATGGTTATGAAAATATTGAGATAAATATTTTTTCTCTGTTAAAAAAAGATAGAGGGACTAGAGGACACGAAGTTATATTAGCGAAGGAGCAGTGTAGATTATATATAAGAAAGTTCTCATTTTCACAAAAGACTGTAAATGAATGGAACATATGATTGTATGAATGCTAATATCGTGAATATGTTTAAAGATAAAATCGACACATACCTCAGAAAGGCGGGGTACACATAGATAAAAGGGTTGGACTCTCTATAAGCCAGAGGTCTTCCTTGTCCACCTGCCATCTAGAGTTAATTCGCTGGGTGGCAATCTTGTTAAATCTTGTTAAATCAATCTTATTAGAATGCCAAGATAGCAAGGATTAATCTACGAACCCTAGAATGGGATTGAATAATAATGTGAGTGTATTTCCTAAATGTGACATAAATGGTTTGATGATTTGAAAGAGTAAATTGTTGTTTGCACAATGTGTCATTTTTACACGAGAGCACTAAAGGTAGATTAACAAATTCATCCCGATAATGAATTACGGATATGATTGCTAACCAACGATGGAGATACGTTGTCCCTTCGCCCAGTCATGAGTTCCTAAATATATTGACAAGAAAAAAACCAACGAATATAATGTAATGCGACATCCATCCAATATCGCGCGTATCTAATATAATTCTTTGACGATTGATGTCCGTTTGTTAGGTAAACATATGTTCGGCGTAGGCAGTCAACAAAGGTTACGCTTATAAAATTTATGATACATGAAACTGCTTAAAACATTATTATTATTATAAAACGAATGCCAGTTAGTTGTCATAATGTAGCCATATTTGTTCATAGTATGCTATGCTTATCACAGCAAGTGAACAATGCTCATTGTGTGTAACACTAGTTTACGTTTGTTGGAATGGCAGTGAAAACACAGGGTTGTTAATGCGACTAACTTAAAGTAGTAATCCAATAGTACATTATATGACTACCCTGGTAGTCAAAATGACTACCTCCTGTGTTGTCACATGTACCACCCTCATTGTGGGAATGACTACATTATTAGTCAAACGGATTGCACTGACTACTTCCTGATCGTAATTACTATTTTGTTAGTTAGATCTGAGTAGCTTCTGATGCTAATGACTACTTTGTTTTGTCACGATTTGCATGTTAAAAAATCGGTGTCAATGCAACAAATATAACAACTTTGGATATTTTCTGTTTGGGGGATTTTACAATGGGACTGTATAATACTGAAGCAGAAGCTTGGACAGGGCTGGTAGCTTTGGTACCAGTTGTAATGTTGACCTTTTCTTCTTGGCATTCATCGCACTCTATTTGGCAATTAGCGAAATCACAGCCTTTTCATCATAACGTTGCTTCTGCGGCTTTTGCCTCGATTATCCAGGCGCCGCGAGATGGAAGGACCGTAGGGCTCCCGTTCGACCGCCTCGAAGATAAAACTGGTTTTCACTGTTTCGCTGATCCCAGTTTACGCTGAATCCGGGTAGAGACGATGGATGGCTCTTAGGCTAACAGTAAAAGTTTAAGTTAAAGAAGAGTGAACTTATATACGTGTATGCTACGCATTGGAAACTTTAGTTATATTAACATAAGTGATAAACAGAAAAAATGTACTCCTAATTTATTCTTGTATTAAGAATCTCGATACGAAGCTGATTGGCTGCTCGCCCAAAACATTTGCTGCAAAATGGATTCTCAAGTAGCAAAAGCCTCGATGACTCAGGCACCACGAAATGGGAGCACCGTAGCAGCAGTATGATATGCGTGTCATCGATACCAGTCATTACCTTCTCAGTGAAAACTCAGTGAAAAGGAATATTTTTCGCACAAAGTAGTTTGGTGAATAACGGTGAACACTGCAAACCTTCAATGGCATAGTGGCTCATGCAGATTGCCTGTCCAAAGCTATTGCCGTCTATGTAGACATCAGCATTGGGATCGTCGTAAAGAGTGCGAAGGAGGATCGGAACATTTTCTGTGCCCTGCAGAGAACGACACATTTCAGCATACGCAGCATGTTGCAATGCAACTACAATTAATTGTGTAAGTTGCTGATGCATCTCTTCATAGTTGAACAATTTGTTTATGCAATAGAATATCAGTCTACCCGATAACATGACGGGGGACAGATGTGACCAGTTTAGGCTACCATTCAGTAGTCACTGCTACTATCTAGTAGTATTACATATAGTTGTCAACATGACTATCCAACAAATACAATTGACTACCCTGAGTCTTTCGACATTGTGTAGAATCGGGCACCAGAAGCTGGTGGGTAATTCAACAAAATTCATTCGCGACAACGAGCAAAACATGCCGTTCGGTGTTTGTCGGTTTCTCTCCGCAACATTATTGGGGCACATACATGCAGTTCCAGAAAATAGCTTCAGATTCGTTGTCGTGTCCCACACTAGTTGCACTACGTCGACAAATGTGCACTGATCCGGTCACATAACCACCTTACGACAAATCGTTGTAAGACGTACAAACGGACGATTAATAGAATCAGCTTAGCTATGAACGCCTTTGCACTATACAGATTGTTTTGTTTTAGTGGGTTGGCATAGCAAACCATTTTGTGATAAAAGCACTAAATTTGGAACACATGTAGACTGAAATATAACAAACAAATATGGACCCAAGCTATCGCAAATTTTATTTTGTCGCTGGCGAAAATGGCGACCATTTTATACAATGACGGTCAGACAATTTTAATCGGTGTTCGAAATAAAAATTCCTTAAAAAAATGTTTATATTTTGTGAGGACAGGTGATATTATGACCTACTTTAACAACGTGTAAAGAGTTTGACAAAGAGTTAGTGGACCAGCTGTTTTAGTAGATAATAGATGCAGAAATGCTGAACGTGTCATGTTTTTATTGATACATTTTGAAGCAATGTTTGAGAATTGTAATATCTTTATAACGTACATAATTATTCAGTAATCCAGAATTTTTCTTCTTCTGTTCTCTCAATTATCTTGCACTACTTTCACCACTACCTGTCACAATTCCCTTCTACATGTTACTATCGTTCTCCACTCCTCTCCCAATCCTTCCAAGTCTCCATTTAAGCAGTCTTCCTATCGCAGTCTAGGTCTACTTCGCCTCCTTTTCCCCTCCACTCTCTTGGCATCTGCTTTCTTTGCTAGTCGTTTTTCTTCCATTCACTCCACATGCCAGGCCCACTTCAATCGAATCCTCACCAGCTTCTTCTTTATTCTTCTTTTACTCCAACCTCCTCCCTTAATTCCCCCAAATAGCACCTTCCGTTTGAGTTTATAAGATGTGCGACACTCTCCCATCAACCCTTCAACTTTCCTACATGCATTTGTGCCTGCTTCTATCCTCCTGCGAATTTCGGTGTCTGAGTTACCATACCCGCATATCGCTCCACCCAGGTATACAACATTGTCTCTTTGTTTTAGTTGTTCCCCTCCAGATGTACTTCCAGTTGTTTGCTTTGCTGTCCCACCCAAAATACCTCGTCTTCTCCAAACTAACTTTCAATCCATGTCTGCTGAAAGTATCCTTCCAATCTATCAGATTTTCTTGGAGATTTCCTTCCCTGTCCGCTACCACTGCCAGATTGTCTGCATACAGTAGCTTACGGATGATGTCTCTCGTACTAGTCTTGCTGTTTATCAGTTCCACCGCTGCGCTAAACAACAGTGTGCTCAGGGCGCCCCCATGTCTCAGGCGGACATTTACTTCAAACTCTCCTAACACTCCCGGTCCAGACAATACATGTCTTCATATTTCCATTCTACCATCCTCACCTCTGACTATGGGACCCCATCCACCAGAGTGTCGCTATCTCCATCTACATTGGTACATTTTCTTGGGTCATGCAAGTTTGCCTTTCTTTTCCATATTGGGACACTCAGTTCCGTTCTCCACTCTTCTGGAATCGTAAAATCTATCTCATGCAGGTGTTCGGCAATCTTTTTTCCCAACATATTCCAACTCGTTCAAGCACCTCCAATTGCTCTTCATTAATACCTGCCGCCCGGCCTCTCTTCATCTTCTTCATTGCTCTCTCTCCACCTCAGCATCCACAATCTCCTCGCCGTAAGTTTTCCATGAACTGCACCTGATATATCCAGTTCTCTGTTTTCCTTTGGATTAGCAATCCCAGCCTTGTAGCACCTCAGTCCTGTCTGTCACTAGCATTCCGTTCTTGTATTTGATCACTGTTCCAGCTATCTCTATTTGCCTTATCCACAGCTCTTCGAACTGCCTTCTTTTTCTGTCCAAACAGTTGCTGTATTGTTATATCAGGTTTCCCGCTATACCCTTTGATCACTTCTATCTCCGTCCATGCCTCTTTCTTTTCTCCAACTGCTGTGGCTACTTCGTCAGTCCATCATGTCTGTTTTTGCTCTTCGAAAAAGCTCCTCCCTTACCAGGTTTTCTGCTGCACGGCTTCTTAATTGCTCCAATGAAAGCATCTTTAAAGAATTGTCATTCTCTTCAAATGTTCCTGTTGTTGACCGTAGTTTCACATACTCTGATGACATTCTATGTATAGATAGATGCACTGGCTGTATACCAGAGACATTTCCACCATTTAATGGTCTTCTGCCCCACACCTTTAACATTCCTCCTATTCTGCATAGGCATGACGAAAACGAGGGGCTTGTGTTGCGTAGACACTCACGTGTTTCCCAGCGATGACTTTAATGTCCTTCAACCGCCATATTTGCTGTCTCCTTACTAATAGCAGATCCAGTTATATCTGACGATGATCACTCCTGTAGGACAATTTATGGCTTTCTCTCTTTTGGAAGAACGACCCGGTCACTGCCAGCCCATTTCGCATCACCAGCTCTACTAGCTACGGCCTACTCGGTTTCTTGTACCCCTTCCGAATCTCAAGACCGAATTCTCTTTTCCTATCTCTGCTATACCCACGTGAGCATTACAAGCACCAGCTATCCACAGTATCACGTGCGCTTCGGCTACCCTGGACTCAGTAACTAAATAAATTCTCGGTACCTGTCTAATTCATTGATTGGGACATTGCAGCCACTGCAGCGGTGCCTTGGCTGACCTACATTGGGGTTTAGTATCGGATGTTATTTTCTCCTGAGTTGTCTGCCAAGACTATCGAGCCCCACCCGCCCAGATTTAAATATTTACGGTTTCCTTCCGGTAGATCATTTTGCCTAACATGGCTAATGAGCATGATCTACCCAGAACTATTTACCCATAGTTGGGGGTGGAATAGTGAGTGTCGGGTCGAGTCCACATGATGGTGGGTCCTGCATACACACTTCTAGGGCTGCAAACTACGCCGAGATCCCTAGCACATTTGCCTGAGGCCGCAAGGAGGTTGTGCTAGAGTTTTGACTACGGAGAGACCATGTACCAGCAGGGGTGACTTACGCACTCGGCTCCATTTTCACTCCTAGAAGCTATCTGGCGGCTGTAGCTGAAAGTGAGAGTATGAATCACAAACTACATACTACACACATCACTACAGCACTTGGCGCAACACACATACCTATGTTCACATAGACCTGTGATGACACACAACATTTATATTCATGAGCATGCCTTATAGTGTAACTAATGTAAGGCATGCTCATGAATAACCGACAGCGTCCGTCAGACTTCAAATGGCATAAATGAGTTTATGGGGCAAGAATAACGTAAAGCTGCTGTTTATGTCACAGTTTCAGAAAGAAAAAAGCCACTGCTGAGAGAGGTCACCCATTTTCTCACTTTGCTCTCCTCATTGCTGGGAAGGGAAGCATAACAGATATTTAGCTTGTCTTAATAAAAGGCTTCATAAACAGACTCGGTTCTTTCCATCACGCATTCCTTTGGTAAAAGCCAGAACGGTTCTTTGCTAATCCTATTAACATTCCAGACAGTCTCAACAGCAGCGTGTACATCGTCAGCATTTACAATTTCCGTTATATCAACCAGATTCCTACTCTCTTACATAAAAGGTTTGCCAAGTTCTTCTATCAAGTTGACAAGATAACGTACATATTTAGTGAATGAGGTCTACACAATTGGTGTTTGGTCGTGATGTCCACTCGTCTTCCTCACTAACCAACCCCTACTTGTAACTCTCCTATGACCTTGGCAACCTTTGGTCTGGCAACCATCCAACGTTGCAGGGTACTGGGGTGGTTTCCCAAATGCTCCGCCATCTCCTTTGAAGCAGACGTTGGTTTGTTCTGGTGCCTGGTCAATTATGATTATAAAAACACCGTCTTCGTCTTACGAATGGTGAGGCTGTCTGCCCTGAAATTCCAAACTTCATATAGGTGCTTTGTTTGGAGTTCACCCGTGCCCTTCAGGTAAAAAAGGATCCACTTGGCATAGTTATGTGATCTAAGGCATGGAACCAGGGGGCCAATTGCGTCAAGGCATCAAGTTACATATTGAATTATGCCTGCAGCAGAGAACGCACGTAGACCAGTAAAACACATCTAGTTCCAGAACGGTTGCCCAGTTCGTAAACTTGGGGATGTTTTCGCTCTGGCGGCACCATTCTTCAAACTTGAGCAGATCTTCTGCATTATGAACATCTCCAAGGCAGTAGCAGTCATTGGTGTTGCAAGAATTACAGTGTTGTCACACCTATTTAATGAGCTCTCTGTGTGCGGGCGATGTAGGCTGTTCGCAACGACCACCACTATTATTCCTACCAGGTGCCAAACCAATTATTGTTATTTACATTCACCCATGGCTTACATTCGGAACCTTGCTGCGTCATGTGCCTAATTAGACTAATTAGTCCAATTATCGTTTTGGTGTGTATACAATCAAATAAGTAGCTATTATTAAGTACTGTTTGACTTATATAAGCGAATTAGCTTCCACTGTCAATCTGCTGTCCTTCCCGTAGACCAGATGTGTAAAATAACAGTGGATGCACGCGGCCATTTTGAAATATGGCTGCTCCAGCTATCAGGCGCTAAATTTGCGATGGCTCAATATCTAAATATGTTTATAATGTAAGCGTTTTCATGTGTGCAAACTTTGGTGCAATTATCACAAAATACACACTTTTTCTGTATATCTTGGTTTTGCCGCATCACTATTTGTGAAACTCATGTTATCATGTTCGTATTGGAATGTTAGCTTCTTCTGTATTCAATGATACAGTCATGGTCAGTGTATTGTTGCTGTATGAGACCACAAACGGTTATAACAACAATAATTATGTTCTAGAAATCATCATATCACGTGTATATCACAATATCGTCATACATTATGAGATCAACATTGGTAGTATTAGGTCACAAAATGCAATGATAACGTTGTAATAACGTTGTATTAATACATAATCCGTTCGTCGCTGGCTGTTGTGTTTACTACGCAAATACACTGATGTTCTCCCTTTGGTTGTTTTACGTAATGTATAAAGGCCAAAACAACTAAAATATTGTGCAAAGCAACTAATGTAATCATTATATTAACTACGTTATATCAATGGCGTCCTGCTAATTTTACATTTAAATATTTGCATTTGTCTTGGCACTTCATATTACATCTAGCTATAATCGAGGTAGAGTATTTAACCCTGTGTATGTTAAGGGTATACACTCAGACGGCCTGAACCTCGGACGCTTAGCTTTCATGGATTAACCTGCGAATCGACAGGTGTAACGTAACACATCTACTTTTTTTTTTAAATATACAACATATCCACGTTTATTGTTTGTTTTTGTAAATATAATTCCTTTATTACATAATATGTAAGTCTAAGATGCGCGCGGGTTCATCTTTGCTAAAATTTACATGAAATTAATATATATATATATATATATACACACACAAACATACATACATATATATATATATATGCGTCTGCATTTTCGTGTGTGAATACGTCTAAAAACTTTTCAGGAGTTGCATTATTTTAGTAAACAAGACTAGTAAAAAAAACATAATGGAGATGCATTATTGGTACCAAATTACTGGTAACTTACATCAATGACGATGGATCCCAACATGCCATTTGGAAATACTTAGAAATAAACTTCAGTTAACTTAATTTCGAAAAAGAAATTAGTTTCATTTCGAACTACACGAACACGAACTACATTATTAGAGAAACATACCATGTAATAGAAAAATATGAATGGTCTAAATTATGTATTTGGTCGATTCTCACAAAAGTTGGATACATTTGTC
>OZ023205.1:72470423-72487923 GCA_963995525.1 Escarpia spicata | reverse complement strand
CACACACACACACACACAAACACACACATACACACACACACTCTGGTTAACTGCTTGTATATATATTTTCCGAATTGTGTTATCCTAATTACATATTGGCGAACATAAATATATAACATAGTATTGTACAGTATGATACAAAGGAAATCTTTGTTTCAAATTAATCAATGTCGGTGCATTTATTCCTTGCTGAATATATTTTACTGTGATATTATTAACTATACTAGTTTAGTTAAACATCACCACTTTTATTGGATAATATGATTCAGTGTATATTGGTGCTGAAACTATGAAGAGACGTCCTGTTGCGCCGATATTAGAACATCGGACTTTCAATCAAACTAGTTCTGGTTTGAATCTTCTAGCTACATTTGCAAAACTTGTACATTGTTCTACAATCTACGTTGCTTTAGTTCGCCCAGCTGTAAGTATGCCGTTATAGAGAGTATATAGTGGAGAATATGTTATGTGAATGGATAATTTGTTAGCAACAATTGCACCCTGGCTGAATGGTTCACAAAGATATCGATACGGACTTCGAATGAGCCACTGGCTACTTTTTTATGCAGCTTAAAATAACTGCACGCAGCTAACTGTTTTCTTACAGCAATATCAAATGTTTGATAATTGGTTTTCAGAGATCCTGTTGTAATGGCTTCATCCTACTGTGAAATGGTGTGATTATAAAAAAATATTTTGGAACAGTACATATTACTCAATTTCGAAAACCGCTGTACACAAAACCATTGGCGACAACTGTTTAGGTATAAACTAAGATGATCTGCACTTGTTTTAGCAAAGAAATATGCAAACATTAATTCACCATGGTATACTTCACCAGAAATATGAAGTTATGATACAGGCATATATTTACTTGTTTACCCAGGGTAGCATTCTGGTGACGGGTTTATTGACAGTGACTGACGTCAAACGTGACGCAAAATATCTAGCGACACATTAGCATCATCACAATAAACCACAATAAGCAATCAACGTCATGTTAAGGAGTGTTCTGTCTTCAGTAAGACGCTCAAATGTTATTCAATGCCATGGAAATTGAGAACGTTCACGTAAAGTCGTAATAAAAAAAGTTTTAATTTGCGAAACCGCTAGCGAATGTACCAATTAAAGTTGAAAAACGTTGAAATACGCAATAGTTGAAAACTACACTTAGGCAATATACCTGTGAAACAAGCATAACATCACTGATGTGTTAATGCATTATATCATGTGTGTGTGTGTGTGTGTGTGTGTGTGTGTGTGTGTGTGTGTGTGTGTGTGTGTGTGTGTGTGTGTGTGTGTGTGTGTGTGTGTGTGTGTGTGTGTGTGTCTGTGTGTGTGTGTGTGTGTGTGTGTGTGTGTGTGTGTGTGTGTGTGTGTGTGTGTGTGTGTGTGTGTGTGTGTGTGTGAGTGTGTGCGTGTGTGTGTGTGTGTGTATGACAAATAAAGTCACCATTATATATATATATATATATATATATATATATTTACAGGGAAACAGATGGCATTCCTACGGTATACGACATTGTCATGAACATATAGATATGCGAAACCATTTATAGTGTATGACGTTTTCGGGATGAGACAATTTCGAACATTTAACACTTGACGGTGAATCTGTTTGATCGTCGCTCCACACCTAATCCATCAACTGACAGTTACCTGTCATATAACATGTTGAGGCGAGAAATGGTTCTTTCCCACAGTATATGACTCGTACATATAAATGAAGTAGTTGCAGGGTCAGTATAACTTGATGACTTTCGCGGTATTACACAAAAATATAATATTCATGATTTCACGGTGACCTTGTTTGACCTTTGGCCAACTCATAACATATCAGGTAACATCTCCTTATCATATCGTACCAATGTTTGACGAGGAGACAAAAGCTTTTCAAAAACTGTATGACTTGGCCATCTTGTAATTAATTAAAGGAGATATGCGACCATTGTAATATTAAGACGATTGCGGAAGAGCGCAATTTCGACAATTCATCATTTGAAGGTGACCTTGTTTGACCTTGGGTTCACTCTTATTGTACCACTTAGTAGCTCTACGACAGACGTGCTTGAGACAGGTAATGTAGAGCTTTCACATGATATAACATTTGTGTGTGTGTAGGGGGGCATTTAAAATCCAACATATAGCACTTTTTGGACGTTTTTCACTCTACGTTGCTTTAGTTCGCCCAGTTGTATAAATCAGTACGCCGATATTGAGAGTAGAGAGTGGATAATATATTATTTATATAAATAATTGCATCCTGGCTGAATGCTTCACAAAGATATCGAGACAGTAGTCGAACGAGTCACTGTGTGTTACCGGATACCTATTTATGCAACTTAAAATAACTGTACACAGCTAACTGTTGTCTTACAGGAATATCACATGTTTGAAAATTGGCGTTCAGAGGTCTCGTTTTACTGAGTTCATCCTACTTTGATTATAAAAACTAATTTTTGAAAAATATATATTGCTCATTTCTAGATAGTTCCTGTTTATTTATAAATCCTGTGCCGTGAAACAGTTTTCGAAATCCGCTGTGCACAAAACGATTGGCTACAACTGTTTAGGAATTAACTAAAATGATCTGCACTTGTTTTAGCAAAGAAACATGCAAACATTAATTCACCATGATATTCTGCACCTGAAATAAGAAGTTATAGTTCAGGCGTGTATTTACTCGGCTACCCAGGGTAGTATACTGGTGACGGGTTTATTGACAGTGACTGACGTCAAACGTGACGTCATATCTCTAGTGACACATTAGCATCATGTTGTTAACCCAAACACCTTCCACGGTAAACCACAATAATGTTACTTTCCAGCAATAAAAGTCATGTTAAGGAGTGTTCTGTCTTCAATAAGACGCTCATGTGTTATCCAATGCCATGGATGTTGAGAACGTTCACACAAAGTAGTAATAAAACAA
Source organism: Escarpia spicata (assembly GCA_963995525.1). Lineage (NCBI taxonomy): Eukaryota > Metazoa > Annelida > Polychaeta > Sabellida > Siboglinidae > Escarpia > Escarpia spicata. Next base: position 72,484,988 of record OZ023205.1, on the reverse strand, counting down.
GTTTTAAGTTGTGACACCGCAAACCGAATGTACCAATTAAAGTTGAAAAACGTTGAAATACGCAAGAGTAGAACACTACAATTAGGCAATAGAATATGTGAATGTTATTACACTGTTTACGTAATGAATCCTCGGAATACTTGATTATAATAAGTAGGTTAAATGTATACAACCATTTTCGTTTGTTATATTGAAATATTGCTATGTGAGACAGAGAGACATCTGCACACATCTGATTCTTCTAGCTGCATGCACTTAGGAATTGCACAATAACAAATAATGTTAATTTATTAAATAAACATAAAAGGGTTAATATAGTATTGCATGACAGGACATAATGTGTTGTATGTGTGTGTGTGTGTGTGTGTGCGTGTGCGTGTGCGTGTGCGTGTGCGTGTGCGTGTGCGTGTGCGTGTGCGTGTGCTTGTGCGTGTGCGTGTGCGTGTGCGTGTGCGTGTGCGTGTGCGTTTGTGTTTGCGTGTGTGTGTGTGTGTGTGTGTGTGTGTGTGTGTGTGTGTGTGTGTGTGTGTGTGTGTGTGTGTGTGTGTGTGTGTGTGTGTGTGTGTGTGTGTGTGTGTCGTATACCGTTGGAATGGCAACTGTCTCCCCGTACATATTATATATATATATATATATATATGTATATATATATACATATATATATGTATAATACTGACTTATTATGCACCAATATTTACTGCGAGACAGGTGGCATTCTAACGGTATACGACATTGCCATTAACAGATAGGTAGCGTAGATGTACGCAACCATTTGTATTGTATGACGTTTTCGGGATGACACAATTTCGAACATTTATCGCCTGACGGTTACTCTGCTTGATCGTCGCTCCACGCCTACTCCATCAACTGACAGCTCTGTGTCATATCATATATAATATTCACCATTTCACGGTGAGCTTGTTTGACCTTAGGTCCACTCGTACCATATCAGGTAATAACTTCATATCTTATCATACCAAACTTTGACGAGGAGACAATAAGCTTTCCAAAATGATCTGATTTCACCATCCAGTAATTAAGTAAAGTAGATATGCGACCATCGTAATATAAGACGATTGCGGAAGCGCACAATTTCGAAAATTTATTATTTGACCGTGTCCTTGTTTGACTTTAGATTCACGCTCACTGCACCAATTGGTAGCTATACGACAGGCTTGATTGGGACGGGGAGATGTAGAGCTTTCAAAGAAAACATTTGGGTGTGTAGGGCGGGCATTTAAACTCCTCAAATAAAATTCTTTTTGTATTTGCCTCTCGCCCAATGACCTCGCTATGCCTTCAAGCAGAGTAACCGTCAGGCGATAAATGTTCGAAATTGTGTCATCCCGAAAACGTCATACAATACAAATGGTTGCGTACATCTACGCTACCTATCTGTTCATGGCAATGTCGTATACCGTTAGAATGCCACCTGTCTCGCAGTAAATATTGGTGCATAATAAGTCAGTATTATATATATATATATATGTATATATATATACATATATATATATATATATATAATATGTACGGGGAGACAGTTGCCATTCCAACGGTATACGACACACACACACACACACACGCAAACGCACACGCACACGCACACGCACACGCACACACACATACAACACATTATGTCCTGTCATGCAATAATATATCAACCCTTTTATGTTTATTTAATAAATTAACATTATTTGTTATTGTGCAATTCCTAAGTGCATGCAGCTAGAAGAATCAGATGTGTGCAGATGTCTCTCTGTCTCACATAGCAATATTTCAATATCACAAACGAAAATGGTTGTATACATTTAACCCACTTATTATAATCAAGTATTCCGAGGATTCATTACGTAAACAGTGCAATAACATTCACATATTCTATTGCCTAATTGTAGTGTTCTACTCTTGCGTATTTCAACGTTTTTCAATTTTAATTGGTACATTCGGTTTGCGGTGTCACAACTTAAAACTTGTTTTATTACTACTTTGTGTGAACGTTCTCAACATCCATGGCATTGGATAACACATGAGCGTCTTAATGAAGAAAGAACACTCCTTAACATGACTTTTATTGCTGGAAAGTAACATTATTGTGGTTTATCGTGGAAGGTGTTTGGGTTAACAACATGATGCTAATGTGTCACTAGAGATATGACGTCACGTTTGACGTCAGTCACTGTCAATAAACCCGTCACCAGTATACTACCCTGGGCAGCCGAGTAAATACACGCCTGAACGATAACTTCTTAATTCAGGTGCAGAATATCATGGTGAATTAATGTTTGCATGTTTCTTTGCTAAAACAAGTGCAGATCATTTTAGTTAATTCCTAAACAGTTGTAGCCAATCGTTTTGTGCACAGCGGATTTCGAAAACTGGTTCACGGCACAGGATTTAGTAATAAACAGGAACTATCTAGAAATGAGTAATATATACTTTTCCAAAATTAGTTTTTATAATCACACCTTTTCAAAGTAGGATGAACTCAGTAAAACGAGACCTCTGAACGCCAATTTTCAAACATGTGATATTGCTGTAAGATAACAGTTAGCTGTGTACAGTTATGTTAAGTTGCATCAATAGGTATCCGGTAACACACAGTGACTCGTTCGACTACTGTCTCGATATCTTTGTGAAGAATTCAGTCAGGATGCAATTATTTATATAAATGATCCATTCACATAATATATTATCCACTCTCTACTCTCAATAACGGCGTACTGATTTATACAACTGGGCGAACTAAAGCAACGTAGAGTGAAAAACGTCCAAAAAGTGCAATATGTTGGATTTTAAATGCCCCCCTACACACACCCAAATGTTATATCATGTGAAAGCTCTACATTACCTGTCCCAAGCAGGTCTGTCGTAGAGCTACTAAGTGGTACAATAAGAGTGAACCCAAGGTCAAACAAGGTCACCTTCAAATGATGAATTGTCGAAATTGCGCTCTTCCGCAATCGTCTTAATATTACAATGGTCGCATATCTCCTTTAATTAATTACAAGATGGCCAAGTCATACAGTTTTTGAAAAGCTTTTGTCTCCTCGTCAAACATTGGTACGATATGATATGGAGATGTTACCTGATATGTTATGAGTTGGCCTAAGGTAAAACAAGGTCACCGTGACATCATGAATATTATATTTTTGTGTAATACCGCGAAAGTCATCAAGTTATACTGACCCTGAAACTACTTTATTTATATGTACGAGTCATATACTGTGGGAAAGAACCATTTCTCGCCGTCAACATGTTATACGACAGGTAACTGTCAGTTGAGGGATTAGGTGTGGAGCGACGATCAAACAGATTCCCCGTCAAGTGTTAAATGTTCGAAATTGTCTCATCCCGAGAACGTCATACACTATAAATGGTTTCGCATATCTATATGTTCATGACAATGTCGTATACCGTAGGAATGCCATCTGTTTCCCTGTAAATATATATATATATATATATATATATATATATATATAATGGTGACTTTATTTGTCATACACACACACACACGCACACACGCACACACACACACACACACACACACACACACACACACACACACACACACACACACACACACACATGATATAATGCAATAACACATCAGTGATGTTATGCTTGTTTAACAGGTGTATTGCCTAAGTGTAGTTTTCAACTATTGCGTATTTCAACGTTTTTCAACTTTAATTGGTACATTCGCCAGCGGTTTCGCAAATTAAAACTTTTTTTATTACGACATTACGTGAACGTTCTCAACTTCCATGGCATTGAATAACATTTGAGCGTCTTACTGAAGACAGAATACTCCTTAACATGACGTTGATTGCTTATTGTGGTTTATTGTGATGATGCTAATGTGTCGTTAGATATATTGCGTCACTTTTGACGTCAGTCACTGTCAATAAACCCGTCACCAGAATGCTACCCTGGGTAAACAAGTAAATATATGCCAGTATCATAACTTCATATTTCTGGTGAAGGATAACATGGTGAATTAATGTTTGCATATTTCTTTGCTAAAACAAGTGCAGATCATCTTAGTTTATACCTAAACAGTTGTCGCCAATGGTTTTGTGTACAGCGGTTTTCAAAATTGAGTAATATGTACTGTTCCAAAATATTTTTTTATAATCACACCATTTCACAGTAGGATGAAGCCATTACAACAGGATCTCTGAAAGCCAATTATCAAACATTTGATATTGCTGTAAGAAAACAGTTAACTGCGTGCAGTTATTTTAAGCTGCATAAACAAGTAGCCGGTGGCTCATTCGAATACCGTATCGATATCTTTGTGAACCATTCAGCCAGGGTGCAATTGTTCCTCAAAAATTATCCATTCACATAACATATTGTCCACTATATACTCTCTATAACGGCGTACTTACAGCTGGGCGAACTAAAGCAACGTAGATTGTAGAACAATGTACAAGTTTTGCAAATGTAGCTAGAAGATTCAAACCAGAATTAGTTTGATTGAAAGTCCGATGTTCTAATCTCGGCGCAACCGGACGTCTCTTCATAGTTTCAGCACCAATATACACTGAATCATATTATCCAATAAAAGTGGTGATGTTTAACTAAACTAGTATAGTTAATAATATCACAGTAAAAGATATACAGCGAGGAATAAATGCACCGACATTGATTAATTTGAAACGAAGATTTCCTTTGTATCATACTGTACAATATTATGTTATATATTTATGTTCGCCAATATGTAATTAGGATAACACAATTCGGAAAATATATATACAAGCAGTTAACCAGAGTGTGTGTGTGTATGTGTGTGTGTGTGTTTGTGTGTGTGTGTGTGTGTGTGTGTGTGTGTGTGTGTGTGTGTGTGTGTGTGTGTGTGTGTGTGTGTGTGTGTGTGTGTGTGTGTGTTTCTGTAGTGTATCCTATTGCAATTTGATAACGTATTTTGTATACGTTTACTGAAACAATACTAAATTACCGTACTCAAAATGAGCCGGAGGTTCGTCGGTTGACATCGTTATTTGTTTGCTCACTTTCTCAGCATTAAGGCACTTACAAAGATGCTGGATTATCATCTGTAGCAACTAATTCGGACAATCGGTCGTACAAGGCGGTATGAAGTTTGTTTCGTAGAGCAGGAAATACAACACTTTATTGACATCACGCTGACAAGCACCTAGTTAACGCGTTATACAATCGCCTCCACTTCGCCGATAGAAACTTTTGAAACTTGAAACGCAGAACACTTTCCTTCCCTACTCGACTATTAAGAGTCTCATTTTGTCATCAAAACGTGTGTCCTGTATGGTTTATATAAATCTGAACGCAAAAGTAGGCACCTATGTAACAATGTTCCTATTGAATAAATGGACGTCCAATTTCTTGGCGGCATCAGACATCCTACATAGACATTTACGAGAAACATAATCAAGCGTATTGCGAGAAACGTAATCAAACGTACAAACGAGTTTAGTCTGGCGGATGCAATTAACCTATATTCCCTTGAACTAGTGCAGCTAGTATAGGTAACACGACTAGGGCAGAATTATATTTATGCCTTTGTTTTCGAGGCTATTACCACTTTATTTATTGCACGAATTTCTTCAGAGTTCGTTATTAGAGACAAACTAAGGATATATGTTCCGCCGCTAACGCTGTGACAAAACATAGAGCAGACAAACAATTTTTTAACGATATCAAGTGATAAAATCATGCCACTTTGTCTACGTACCAAGAGGGCCGTTTGGAACCAAATTAGTGCGAATTTTTTTTAAAACCCGATTCCACAAGTGTCACTATGTGATACGATAGATTTATATATGTTTTATTCAATTTGCAAGCGGTGCCCTTTTAACCGTAGCTTCTCCGTTGTGTTGAATTTCAAGAAGAAGTGATTACATTCCAATGCCTTATAACGGTATGTGTATATATGTGTATATATTTGTATATATACAGATGTACATAATATATATACGTACATATATATATATATATATATATATGTACATATATATATATATATATACATATATATATATATATATGTATATATATATAGACATATGTACATATAGACACACCCACATATATATGTGTGTGTGTGCGTATTTTGTATACGTTTACTGAAACAATAATAATAGCAATACAACACTTTACCGACATAACGCTGACAAGCACCTAGATAGCGCGTTATATAAGCTCCTCCACTTCGCCGATAGAAACTTCTGAAACCTGAAATGCAGAACCCTTTCGTTCTCCACTCGACTATTATGAGTTTCATCTTGCCGTCAAAACATATGTCCTGTATGTTTGACATAAATCGCGAGGCATATTTTGTCAACCGACAGAAAGAATTAAAAGTTGTGCAAAGGATCAGTATTTGTATTTTCTGAACGCAAAAGCAGGCATCTATGTAACACTTTTCCTATTGAGTAACTGGACGTCCAATTTCTTGGCGGCATCAGATACCCTACATATGCGTCTACGAGAAATATAATCAAGCGTTCTGGGAGAAATATAATCAAACGTACAGACTACGTTAGTCTGGCGGATGCAATTAACGTAAGTTTCCTTGATCATTCCAGTTTAAATAGTGCAACTAATATAGGTAACACGACTAGGGCAGACTTACATTTATGCCTTTGTTTTCGAAGCTCTTACCTCCTTATTTATTGCAATAATACCTCCAGAGTTCGTCATTAGAGACAAACTAAGGATATATGTTTCTACGCTAACGCGGTAACAAACCATAGAGCAGGCAATACAACACTTTACCGATATCACCTGATACAATCACGCCACTTTGTCTACGAGCTTAGAGGTCCGTTTGGAACGAAATTAGTGCGAACTTTTTAAAACACCCAATTCCACAAGAGATGGTATACTATGTGATACGATAGATTTATATTTGTACTTGGCTACCCAGGGTAGTATACTGGTGACGGGTTTATTGACAGTGACTGACGTCAAACGTGATGTCATATCTCTAGTGACACATTAGCATCATGTTGTTAACCCAAACACCTTCCACGGTAAACCACAATAATGTTACTTTCCAGCAATAAAAGTCATGTTAAGGAGTGTTCTGTCTTCAATAAGACGCTCATGTGTTATCCAATGCCATGGATGTTGAGAACGTTCACACAAAGTAGTAATAAAACAAGTTTTAAGTTGTGACACCGCAAACCGAATGTACCAATTAAAGTTGAAAAACGTTGAAATACGCAAGAGTAGAACACTACAATTAGGCAATAGAATATGTGAATGTTATTACACTGTTTACGTAATAAATCCTCGGAATACTTGATTATAATAAGTAAGTTAAATGTATACAACCATTTTCGTTTGTTATATTGAAATATTGCTATGTGAGACAGAGAGACATCTGCACACATCTGATTCTTCTAGCTGCATGCACTTAGGAATTGCACAATAACAAATAATGTTAATTTATTAAATAAACATAAAAGGGTTGATATAGTATTGCATGACAGGACATAATGTGTTGTATGTGTGTGTGTGTGTGCGTGTGCGTGTGCGTGTGCGTGTGCGTGTGCGTGTGCGTGTGCGTGTGCGTGTGCGTGTGCGTGTGCGTGTGCGTTTGTGTGTGGGTGTGTGTGTGTGTGTGTGTGTGTGTGTGTGTGTGTGTGTGTGTGTGTGTGTGTGTGTGTGTGTGTGTGTGTGTGTGTGTGTGTGTGTGTGTGTGTGTGTGTGTGTGTCGTATACCGTTGGAATGGCAACTGTCTCCCCGTACATATTATATATATATATATATATGTATATATATATACATATATATATATATATATATATAATACTGACTTATTATGCACCAATATTTACTGCGAGGCAGGTGGCATTCTAACGGTATACGACATTGCCATGAACAGATAGGTAGCGTAGATGTACGCAACCATTTGTATTGTATGACGTTTTCGGGATGACACAATTTCGAACATTTATCGCCTGATGGTTACTCTGCTTGAATCGTCGCTCCACGCCTATTCCATCAACTGACAGCTCTGTGTCTTATCATATATAATATTCACCATTTCACGTTGACCTTGTTTGACCTTAGGCCCACTCGAACCATATCAGGTAATAACTTCATATCTTATCATACTAAACTTTGACGAGGAGACAATAAGCTTTCCAAAATGATCTGACTTCACCATCCAGTAATTAAGTAAAGTAGATATGCGACCATCGTAATATTAAGACGGTTGCGGGAGCGCACAATTTCGAAAATTTATTATTTGACCGTGTCCTTGTTTGACTTTAGATTCACGCTTACTGCACCAATTGGTAACTATACGACAGGTTTGATTGGGACGGGGAGATGTAGAGCTTTCAAAGGAAACATTTGGGTGTGTAGGGGGGGCATTTAAACTCCTCGAATAAAGCTCTTTTTTTATTTGCCTCTCGCCCAATGACCTCGCTATGCCTTCTCACTCTCGAGGATAACTACACAGGAAAATAATCAGCTGCTGTCAGTCTGACGTATTCGAATAGCGCCATCAGGATGATGGGTATCCTTGCTGGTTTTATTAGAACATCTTGGAGACTTATGTTTATTTATGTGGACTTTTGTTTTAATAAAAAAAACTTAATGCAGGAGAGGGACCGCTCAAAGGGTGGGATATTCAGTAATATATATATATATATATATATATATATATATATAGTTGCATGGAAAACTTACCCAGTAGCGGGACATTAAGTTTGCCCCCCGGGCCAATTACCCAATATCTTTGTGTAATCTGTAGATACGCTGGAATATTGTTGCGTATACTTTTAAGATGTATCACATTCTACCACTTGCTTGCACCAGCGTGAAGTGGATGATACGTCTCAATGTCCAGATTGACCAGACGGTTAAGCCTAAACAAAACAGGGCCATATTACATCACCCTAATGAATAACAAAAATCAGAATGGTGTTAAGTCATCTATCATAATCAGCTTACAAAATACGTACACCTACAAAAAAACTATATTTGCGTAGCGACTCGATATGCATTCTTTCGCATATAAATTGGCGCCATTTACCGGACTACGAAATCCGCTAGGTATTTGGGCGAATAAATACAGTTTCGACAATCTTTGGGTTTGCTGTCATGGGGATTCCACTACTTAAATTTGCTGGTATTGGCTTCACAAAACCTAAACCCATACGAAATAGCTGTTAGACAAAATGTATTTCCTTTGAAAAATGTAAAACATAATGTAAATATATTTTAATGAATAGGAGGCCAAACATCGAAGAAACTTGACAGGAGTTTCAAGTATGGAATAAAATGTGTAGTAGATGCTAGTGCAGAAATACAACTCGTCCAACACATAATGTAAACACAGCTTTTAAAACACGCCAAACAAGTCAGCTGAACTATAACAATAGAAACAACCGTCCATACGTATTTAGAAAGATTAAGTATTAGTGCACCATTGGCGACCATTATTGCAATGTTTACCAATGTGCAGGCTAGCCGGTTTGTATTAATGACGATGTGCCGGTCACCCGGTTATTACACAGTACTTTGATAAAACCAGCAAGCATACCCATCATCCTGATGGCGCTATTCGAATACGTCAGACTGACAGCAGCTGATTATTTTCCTGTGTAGTTATCCTCGAGAGTGAGAAGGCATAGCGAGGTCATTGGGCGAGAGGCAAATAAAAAAAGAGTTTTATTTGAGGAGTTTAAATGCCCGCCCAACACACCCAAATGTTTCCTTTGAAAGCTCTACATCTCCCCGTCCCAATCAAGCCTGTCGTATAGCTACCAATTGGTGCAGTGAGCGTGAATCTAAAGTCAAACAAGGACACGGTCAAATAATAAATTTTCGAAATTGTGCGCTTCCGCAATCGTCTTATATTACGATGGTCGTATATCTACTTTACTTAATTACTGGATGGTGAAATCAGATCATTTTGGAAAGCTTATTGTCTCCTCGTCAAAGTTTGGTATGATAAGATATGAAGTTATTACCTGATATGGTACGAGTGGACCTAAGGTCAAACAAGCTCACCGTGAAATGGTGAATATTATATATGATATGACACAGAGCTGTCAGTTGATGGAGTAGGCGTGGAGCGACGATCAAGCAGAGTAACCGTCAGGCGATAAATGTTCGAAATTGTGTCATCCCGAAAACGTCATACAATACAAATGGTTGCGTACATCTACGCTACCTATCTGTTAATGGCAATGTCGTATACCGTTAGAATGCCACCTGTCTCGCAGTAAATATTGGTGCATAATAAGTCAGTATTATATATATATATATATATATATATATATATATATATATATATATATATATATATATATATGTATATATATATACATATATATATATATATATAATATGTACGGGGAGACAGTTGCCATTCCAACGATGTACGACACACACACACACACACACACACACACACACACACACACACACACACACACACACACACACACACACACACACACACACACACACACACACACACACACACAAACACACACACACACACGCACGCACACACACACACACACACACACACACACACATACAACACATTATGTCCTGTCATGCAATAATATATCAACCCTTTTATGTTTATTTAATAAATTAACATTATTTGTTATTGTGCAATTCCTAAGTGCATGCAGCTAGAAGAATCAGATGTGTGCAGATGTCTCTCTGTCTCACATAGCAATATTTCAATATCACAAACGAAAATGGTTGTATACATTTAACCCACTTATTATAATCAAGTATTCCGAGGATTCATTACTTAAACAGTGCAATAACATTCACATATTCTATTGCCTAATTGTAGTGTTCTACTCTTGCGTATTTCAACGTTTTTCAATTTTAATTGGTACATTCGGTTTGCGGTGTCACAACTTAAAACTTGTTTTATTACTACTTTGTGTGAACGTTCTCAACATCCATGGCATTGGATAACACATGAGCGTCTTATTGAAGAAAGAACACTCCTTCACATGACTTTTATTGCTGGAAAGTAACATTATTGTGGTTTACCGTGGAAGGTGTTTGGGTTAACAACATGATGCTAATGTGTCACTAGAGATATGACGTCACGTTTGACGTCAGTCACTGTCAATAAACCCGTCACCAGTATACTACCCTGGGTAGCCGAGTAAATACACGCCTGAACGATAACTTCTTATATCAGGTGCAGAATATCATGGTGAATTAATGTTTGCATGTTTCTTTGCTAAAACAAGTGCAGATCATTTTAGTTAATTCCTAAACAGTTGTAGCCAATCGTTTTGTGCACAGCGGATTTCGAAAACTGGTTCACGGCACAGGATTTAGTAATAAACAGGAACTATCTAGAAATGAGTAATATATACTTTTCCAAAATTAGTTTTTATAATCACACCTTTTCAAAGTAGGATGAACTCAGTAAAACGAGACCTCTGAACGCCAATTTTCAAACATGTGATATTGCTGTAAGACAACAGTTAGCTGTGTACAGTTATTTTGAGTTGCATCAATAGGTATCCGGTAACACACAGTGACTCGTTCGACTACTGTCTCGATATCTTTGTGAAGCATTCAGTCAGGATGCAATTATTTATATAAATGATCCATTCACATAATATATTATCCACTCTCTACTCTCAATAACGGCGTACTGATTTATACAACTGGGCGAACTAAAGCAACGTAGAGTGAAAAACGTCCAAAAAGTGCAATATGTTGGATTTTAAATGCCCCTACACACACCCAAATGTTATATCATGTGAAAGCTCTACATTACCTGTCCCAAGCAGGTCTGTCGTAGAGCTACTAAGTGGTACAATAAGAGTGAACCCAAGGTCAAACAAGGTCACCTTCAAATGATGAATTGTCGAAATTGCGCTCTTCCGCAATCGTCTTAATATTACAATGGTCGCATATCTCCTTTAATTAATTACAAGATGGCCAAGTCATACAGTTTTTGAAAAGCTTTTGTCTCCTCGTCAAACATTGGTACGATATGATATGGAGATGTTACCTGATATGTTATGAGTTGGCCTAAGGTTAAACAAGGTCACCGTGACATCATGAATATTATATTTTTGTGTAATACCGCGAAAGTCATCAAGTTATACTGACCCTGAAACTACTTTATTTATATGTACGAGTCATATACTGTGGGAAAGAACCATTTCTCGCCGTCAACATGTTATACGACAGGTAACTGTCAGTTGATGGATTAGGTGTGGAGCGACGATCAAACAGATTCACCGTCAAGTGTTAAATGTTCGAAATTGTCTCATCCCGAAAACGTCATACACTATAAATGGTTTCGCATATCTATATGTTCATGACAATGTCGTATACCGTAGGAATGCCATCTGTTTCCCTGTAAATATATATATATATATATATATATATATATATATATAATGGTGACTTTATTTGTCATACACACACACACACGCACACACACACACACACACACACACACACACACACACACACACACACACACACACACACATACACATGATATAATGCAATAACACATCAGTGATGTTATGCTTGTTTAACAGGTGTATTGCCTAAGTGTAGTTTTCAACTATTGCGTATTTCAACGTTTTTCAACTTTAATTGGTACATTCGCCAGCGGTTTCGCAAATTAAAACTTTTTTTATTACGACATTACGTGAACGTTCTCAACTTCCATGGCATTGAATAACATTTGAGCGTCTTACTGAAGACAGAATACTCCTTAACATGACGTTGATTGCTTATTGTGGTTTATTGTGATGATGCTAATGTGTCGCTAGATATATTGCGTCACTTTTGACGTCAGTCACTGTCAATAAACCCGTCACCAGAATGCTACCCTGGGTAAACAAGTAAATATATGCCTGTATCATAACTTCATATTTCTGGTGAAGGATAACATGGTGAATTAATGTTTGCATATTTCTTTGCTAAAACAAGTGCAGATCATCTTAGTTTATACCTAAACAGTTGTCGCCAATGGTTTTGTGTACAGCGGTTTTCAAAATTGAGTAATATGTACTGTTCCAAAATATGTTTTTATAATCACACCATTTCACAGTAGGATGAAGCCATTACAACAGGATCTCTGAAAACCAATTATCAAACATTTGATATTGCTGTAAGAAAACAGTTAGCTGCGTGCAGTTATTTTAAGCTGCATAAACAAGTAGCCGGTGGCTCATTCGAATACCGTATCGATATCTTTGTGAACCATTCAGCCAGGGTGCAATTGTTGCTCAAAAATTATCCATTCACATAACACATTGTCCACTATATACTCTCTATAACGGCGTACTTACAGCTGGGCGAACTAAAGCAACGTAGATTGTAGAACAATGTACAAGTTTTGCAAATGTAGCTAGAAGATTCAAACCAGAATTAGTTTGATTGAAAGTCCGATGTTCTAATCTCGGCGCAACCGGACGTCTCTTCATAGTTTCAGCACCAATATACACTGAATCATATTATCCAATAAAAGTGGTGATGTTTAACTAAACTAGTATAGTTAATAATATCACAGTAAAATATATACAGCGAGGAATAAATGCACCGACATTGATTAATTTGAAACGAAGATTTCCTTTGTATCATACTGTACAATATTATGTTATATATTTATGTTCGCCAATATGTAATTAGGATAACACAATTCGGAAAATATATATACAAGCAGTTAACCAGAGTGTGTGTGTGTATGTGTGTGTTTGTGTGTGTGTGTGTGTGTGTGTGTGTGTGTGTGTGTGTGTGTGTGTGTGTGTGTGTGTGTGTGTGTGTGTGTGTGTGTTTCTGTAGTGTATCCTATTGCAATTTGATAACGTATTTTGTATACGTTTACTGAAACAATACTAAATTACCGTACTCAAAATGAGCCGGAGGTTCGTCGGTTGACATCGTTATTTGTTCGCTCACTTTCTCAGCATTAAGGCACTTACAAAGATGCTGGATTATCATCTGTAGCAACTAAGTCGGACAATCGGTCGTACAAGGCGGTATGAAGTTTGTTTCGTAGAGCAGGAAATACAACACTTTATTGACATCACGCTGACAAGCACCAAGTTAACGCGTTATACAATCGCCTCCACTTCGCCGATAGAAACTTTTGAAACTTGAAACGCAGAACACTTTCCTTCCCTACTCGACTATTAAGGGTCTCATTTTGTCATCAAAACGTGTGTCCTGTATGGTTTATATAAATCTGAACGCAAAAGTAGGCACCTATGTAACACTGTTCCTATTGAGTAAATGGACGTCCAATTTCTTGGCGGCATCAGACATCCTACATAGACATTTACGAGAAACATAATCAAGCGTATTGCGAGAAACGTAATCAAACGTACAAACGAGTTTAGTCTGGCGGATGCAATTAACCTATATTCCCTTGAACTAGTGCAGCTAGTATAGGTAACACGACTAGGGCAGAATTATATTTATGCCTTTGTTTTCGAGGCTATTACCACTTTATTTATTGCACGAATTTCTTCAGAGTTCGTTATTAGAGACAAACTAAGGATATATGTTCCGCTGCTAACGCTGTGACAAAACATAGAGCAGACAAACAACAT
>OZ023205.1:72380423-72465423 GCA_963995525.1 Escarpia spicata | reverse complement strand
AAGTATTTCCAAATGGCATGTTGGGATCCATCGTCATTGATGTAAGTTACCAGTAATTTGGTACCAATAATGCATCTCCATTATGTTTTTTTTACTAGTCTTGTTTACTAAAATAATGCAACTCCTGAATGTTTATTGTTATTTATATATTATATGATATCACTGTTGAATTGTTTAGATAATTTGTTGTGTTCCTGTTTTTATATATATAAATTGTTGTTAATTATACTGTATAAGTGACCACTGCATATATGTCAGTTTCATTATGTTGTTCTAAGTTCACAGTTAGCAAATACTTTATTCGTGTGCGTATGCATTCTATACTTAATACAGTTCTACAATTAGTATTTTATTATATATTCTACCGTCACAATTATAACATTATTTTATAGCCTTGATTTTGTGAGATCTGTCAACGTACACGGTTACTCCGTCAACTCCCTTATTCAATCTTCCAGTTGTCCAGACATGTTTTTGATATTACAATTATTTTTGACGACAGAAAAATATAACTTGAAGGTTTATTTACAAATTATAGATGTAAGACATTTTAACAGAACATACACAAAACTCAACGTGATTCTGACAAGTTTTTACACATCAAAGATTAGCTTCTCTACTCGTGCTGTAGAAAATCCCACGAGCAATTTAATGAGACGCAATACTTGGACGGTGTGCTTGTAAATTGAGTTTATTGGCATTACATGACGTTGGACGTTAGTGTTCCTAACTATCATGTGTCTACACCAAGACGTCATTAACACTTAATATTTTCATATCATACACTAATTTCACGAAACTATGTCGCTGCCAAGCAATAACCACCTCATAAATGCTAATAGTTTAAATCAGGAAAACTTGATACAATGGAAGCGTTAAAGTTAAACACCCACTCGGATGAAACTGAGTTGCACCTCTTATGTTAATTTATACTATGACCATGTTGCAGATCCACGTACTAATTTCTTATTTATCTTAATTAAAGGATGAACAGTTTGTCCGTATTAAATCTAAGTATCTACATCCATCGAACTCTAAATTGGGCGATTTCCTTAAATGGTCCCCTTGGTTATTCTAGCCTAGCGTGTTGTTAATTAAAAGTCTCCATATTTATACATTACGCTACCAAATCAGACAAATCCAAAGCGACAGGTGAATGCTTTCACATAAACATTAGTTACTTAAGCACAACTCATTGTTGTTTCTCGTTCAAGCTGTATCGACAACAATTATGAAGATATATATATATATATATAAACGTAATTGACAACAAGGAATTTCAGTTACATGTTTGTCGCTCTGTGTATCGATAGTTGTGAGTTTTTAAATTAATCGGTCATGTGTGTTGTCCACGGATACATGGGGGTGTTCATCCTTTAGTAGCGAAGATAACCACCTTCGTTGACATCATTGGTCCAGGATGTGTGAATTCTGAGGTGGCTAATATAATTGCCGTAACGTTTCTGGAGCAGTGAGTGCAAGAATACGCTAGTGGAAAACCTGAGGCAGTAGAGACGATGCTTGCCCGAAGTTTCCACACCATCCGCTTGGTTTTGGCTGTCTCGATACGGCGCATCGCGTAGGTAGTGGGTCCCTTTCAGGTTGCATAACGTCAAGCTGGTCGGTGCTGAGCGAGGGTCACCCATGAAGTAGGGTCGATATCAAAATACATAAATACAGATTCCAAAACATCAATTGGTTAATACCTCTCTGAACAGTTTTTAGACGTATTCACACACGAAAATGCAGACGCATATATATATATATGTGTGTGTGTGTTTGTGTGTGTGTGTATATATATATATATATTTATTTTATGTAAATTTTAGCAAAGATGAACCCGCGCGCATCTTATACTTACAAATTATGTAATAAAGGAATTATATTTACAAAAACAAACAATAAACGTGGATATGTTGTCTATTTTGAAAAAAAAGTAGATGTGTTACGTTACACCTGTCGATTCACAGGTTAATCCACGAAAGCTAAGCGTCCGAGGTTCAGACCGTCTGAGTGTATACCCTTAACATACACAGTGTTAAATACTCTACCTCGATTATAGCTAGATGTAATATGAAGTGCCAAGACAAATGCAAATATTTAAATGTAAAATAAGCAGGACGCAATTGATATAACGTAGTTAATATAATGATTACATTAGTTGCTTTGCACAATATTTTAGTTGTTTTGGCCTTTATAGAAGAAGAAGAAGAAGAAGAAGAATTTTCTTTTATTTGACCCAGACATTTCAAATAATACATACAATACATCCATGTAAAAAAAATTTTTTTTTTTTAATATATCACCTTTTTTTAAACATGGTATAATGTATAATAAATAACGAAAAGTAGGGTCAGGAGACTCCTCTAAGACTATGGTAGTCGCTATCGAGGAGCCACCTTTTCCAATAAAACTTTAACTGAATCAATAGATCACCTAATAAAATTCTTCCAGAAAAAGAAGAAGAAGAAAAAAAACAAATAACAAAAAAACCTAATATGTATGCATGTGTGTAGTGTGAGCAAGCTTACATGATTGTTGTGTTTGTCGTTTAGGCACTGTTTTGTATTGTATCAAGTTGACAGGTGGTTGTCATTACGTAAAACAACCAAAGGGAGAACATCAGTGTGATTGCGTAGTAAACACAACAGCCAGTGACGAACGGATTATGTATTAATACAACGTTATTACAACGTTATCATTGCATTTTGTGACCTAATACTAGCAATGTTGATCTCATAATGTATGACGATATTGTGATATACACGTGATATGATGATTTCTAGAACATAATTATTGTTGTTATAACCGTTTGTGGTCTCATACCGCAACAATACACTGACCATGACTGTATCATTGAATACAGAAGAAGCTAACATTCCAATACGAACATGATAACATGAGTTTCACAAATAGTGATGCGGCAAAACCAAGATATACAGAAAACGTGTGTATTTTGTGATAATTGCACAACATTTTGCACACATGAAAACGCTTACATTATAAACATATTTAGATATTGAGCCATCGCAAATTTAGCGCCTGATAGCTGGAGCAGCCATATTTCAAAATGGCCGCGTGCATCCACTGTTAGTTTACACATCTGGTCTACGGGAAGGACAGCAGGTTGACAGTGGAAGCTAATTCGCTTATATAAGTCAAACAGTACTTAATAATAGCTACTTATTTCATTGTCTACACACCAAAACGATAAATGGACTAATTAGTCTAATTAGGCACATGACGCAGCAAGGTTCCGAATGTAAGCCATGGGTGAATGTAAATAACAATAATTGGTTCGGCACCTGGTAGGAATAATAGTGGTGGTCGTGGTCGCAGTGGTTGTAATAGTATATAGACTAAGCGCTGTCATGATACGGTAATGTTCAAAAACTTCAAATTGGTTGGCATTGTGCGTCCTACAATGACAGACATCCTTCTCACACTAACTGGAAGTGTGTATCATTGGCCAATATTACAAAGCAGAGGGACTGACGTTCCCGTCGCTGTACAACCCAGTTCGCTCGCAGATAATTTGATTAAATTCCACGAACTTGAAGTTTAGGAACACTTAAGTTGGAAAGACTCAATAACGACCATGACACTGAAGCGACCATATTTGCAAACAATTTTGCTGAGCATCATCATACCTGTATGTTCAAATACAACAACTAAACTTTGCTTAGACCAGAAGAATGAACACTCAAGACATACATCCTACCTGTAAACAAACGCACCAGAACACATTTATGCATCTCAAAGACGGAAAGAATTGGCCGACGCCATTTTGCGAACAGCCTACATCGCCCGCACACAGAGATGTCATTAAATAGGTGTGACAACACTGTAAATCTTGCAACACCAATTACTGCTACTGCCTGGGAGAAGATCTGCTCAAGTTTGAAGAATGGTGCCGCCAGAGCGAAAACATCCCCAAGTTTACGAACTGGGCAACCGTTCTGGAATTAGATGTGTTTTACTGGTCTACGTGCGTTCTCTGCTGCAGGCATAATTCAATATGTAACTTGATGCCTTGACGCAATTGGCCCCCTGGTTCCATGCCTTAGATCACATAACTATGCCAAGTGGATCCTTTTTTACCTGAAGGGCACGGGTGAATTCCAAACAAAGCACCTATATGAAGTTTGGAATTTCAGGGCAGACAGCCTCACCATTCGTAAGACGAAGACGGTGTTTTTATAATCATGATTGACCAAGCACCAGAACAAACCAACGCCTGCTTCAAAGGAGATGGCGGAGCATTTGGGAGACCACCCCAGTACCCTGCAACGTTGGATGGTTGCCAGACCAAAGGTTGCCAAGGTCATAGGAGAGTTATAAGTAGGGGTTGATTAGTGGGGAAGACGAGTGGACATCACGATCAAACACCAATTGTGTAGACCTCATTCACTAAATATGTACGTTATCTTGTCAACTTGATAGAAGAACTTGGCAAACCTTTTATGTAAGAGAGTATGAATCTGGTTGACATAACGGAAATGGTACATGCTGACGACGTACACGCTGCTGTTGAGACTGTCTGGAATGTTAATAGGATTAGCAAAGAGCCGTTCCAGGCTTTTACCAAAGGAATGCGTGATGGAAAGAACCGAGTCTGTTTATGAAGCCTTTTATTAAGACAAGCTAAATATGTGTTATGCTTCCCTTCCCAGCAATGAGGAGAGCAAAGTGAGAAAAAGGGTGACCTCTCTCAACACTGGCTTTTTTCTTTCTGAAACTGTGACATAAACAGCAGCTTTACGTTATTCTTGCCCCATAAACTCATTGATGCCATTTGAAGTCTGAAGGACGCTGTCGGTTATTCATGAGCATGCCTTACATTAGTTACACTATAAGGCATGCTCATGAATATAAATGTTGTGTGTCATCACAGGTCTATGTGAACTTAGGTATGTGTGTTGCGCCAAGTGCTGTAGTGAGGTGTGTAGTATGTAGTTTGTGATTCGTACTCTCACTTTCAGCTACAGCCGCCAGATAGCTTCAAGGAGTGAAAATGGAGCCGAGTGCGTAAGTCACCCCTGCTGGTACATGGTCTCTTCGTAGTCAAAACTCTAGCACAACCTCCTTGCGGCCTCAGGCAAATGTGCTGGGGATCTCGGCGTAGTTTGCAGCCCTAGAAGTGGGTATGCATGACCCACCATCGTGTGGACTCGACCCGACACTCACTATTCCACCCCCAACTATGGGTAAATAGTTCTGGGTAGATCATGCTCATTAGCAATGTTAGGCAAAATTATCTACCGGAATGAAACTGTAAATTTAAATCTGGGCTGGTGGGGCTCGATAGTCTTGGCAGACAGCTCAGGAGAAAATAACACCCGATATTAAACCCCACTGTAGGTCAGCCAAGGCACCGCTGCAGTGGCTGCAATGTCCCAATCAATGAATTAGACAGGTACCGAGACTTAATTTAGTTACTGCGTCCAGGGTAGCCGAAGCGCACGTGATACTGTGGATAGCTGGTGCTTGTAATGCTCACGTGGGTATAGCAGAGATACGAAAAGAGAATTCGGTCGGGAGATTCGGAAGGGTACAAGAAACCGAGTAGGCCGTAACTAGTAGAGCTGGTGATGCGAAATGGGCTGGCAGTGACCGGGTCGTTCTTCCAAAACAGAGAAAGCCATAAAGTGTCCTACAGGAGTGATCATCGTCAGATAGAACTGGATCTGGTATTAGTAAGGAGACAGCAAATATGGCGGTTGAAGGACATTAAAGTCATCGCTGGGAAACACGTGAGTGTCTACGCAACACAAGCCCCTCGTTTTCGTCATGCCTATGCAGAATAGGAGGGAGGTTAAAGGTGTGGGGCAGAATACCATTAAATGGTGGAAATGTTACTGGGATACAGCCAGTGCATTTATCTATACATAGAATGTCATCAGAGTATTTGAAACTACGGTCAACAACAGGAACAGTGGAAGAGAATGACAATTCTTTAAAGATGCTTTCATTGGAGCAATTGAGAAGCCGTGCAGCAGAAAACCTGGTAAGGGAGGAGCTTTTTCGAAGAGCAAAAACAGACATGGTGGACTGACGAAGTAGCCACAGCAGTTGGAGAAAAGAGAGAGGTATGGACGCAGATAGAAGTGAACAAAGGGAATAGCGGGCAACCTGATATAACAATACAGCAACTGATTGAACAGAAAAAGAATGCAGTTAGAAGAGCTGTGGATAAGGCAAATAGAGATAGCTGGAACAGTGATCAAATACAAGAACGGAATGCTAGTGACAGACAGGACTGAGGTGCTACAAGGCTGGGATTGCTAATCCAAAGGAAAACAGACAACTGGATATATCAGGTGCAGTTTATGGAAATCTTACGGGGAGGAGATTGTGGATGCTGAGGTGGAGAGAGAGCAATGAAGAAGATGAAGAGAGGCCGGGCGGCAGGTATTAATGAAGAGCGATTGGAGATGCTTGAACGAGTTGAAATATGGTGGGAAAAAAGATTGCTGAACACCTGCATGAGATAGGTTTACGATTCCAGAAGAGTGGAGAACGGAACTGACTGTCCCAATATGGAAAAGAAAGGCAAACTTGCATGACCCAAGAAAATGTACCAATGTAGATGGCGATAGCGACACTCTGGTGGATGGGGTCCCATAGTCAGAGGTGAGGATGGTAGAATGGAAATATGAAGAAATGTATTTTCTGGACTGGGAGTGTTAGGAGAGTTTGAAGTAAATGTCCGCCTGAGACATGGGGGTACCCTGAGCACACTGTTGTTTAGCGCAGCGGTGGAACTGATAAACAGCAAGACTAGTACGAGAGACATCATCCGTAAGCTACTGTATGCAGACAATCTGGCAGTGGTAGAGGACTGGGAAGGAAATCTCCAAGAAAATCTGATACAGTGGAAGAATACTTTCAGCAGACATGGATTGAAAGTTAATTTGGAGAAGACGAGGTATTTTGGGTGGGGCAGCAAAGCAAACAACTGGAAGTACATCTGGAGGGGAATAACTAAAACAAAGAGACAATGTTGTATACCTGGGTGGAGCGATATGCGGGTATGGTAACTCAGACACCGAAATTCGCAGGAGGATAGAAGCAGGCACAAATGCATGTAGGAAAGTTGAAGGGGTGATGGGAGAGTGTCGCACATCGCGTAAACTCAAACGAAAGGTGCTCTTTTCATATATCACCCCGGCATATCAGCATGACCTAGAGGCGATGGCACTGACTGAGAAACAACAAAAGAAGGTGCAAGTTTGTAAAAACAATTAGGTAAGGAGAATTGCGTCAGTAAGGATAACTGATCAGCGAAGAATGGGAGAATTAAAGGAGGAGGTTGGAGTAAAAGAAAGCCTAAAGAAGAAGCTGGTGAGGATTCGATTGAAGTGGGCCTGGCATGTGGAGAGAATGGAAGAAACACGACTAGCAAAGAAAGCAGATGCCAAGAGAGTGGAGGGGAAAAGGAGGCGAAGTAAACCTAGACTGCGATAGGAAGACTGCTTAAATGGAGACTTGGAAGGATTGGGAGAGGAGTGGAGAACGATAGTAACATGTAGAAGGGAATTGTGACAGGTGGTGGTGAAAGTAGTGCAAAATAATTGAGAGAACAGAAGAAGAAAAGTTCTGGATTACTGAATAATTATGTACGTTATAAAGATATTACAATTCTCAAACATTGCTTCAAAATGTATCAATAAAAACATGACACGTTCAGCATTTCTGCATCTATTATCTACTCAAACATCTGGTCCACTAACTCCTTGTCAAACTCTTTACACGTTGTTAAAGAAGGTCATAATGTCACCTGTCCTCACTAAATATAAACCTTTTTTTCAGGAATTTTTATTTCGAACACCGATTAAAATTGTCTGACCGTCATTGTGTAAAATGGTCGCCATTGTCGCCAGCGACAAAATAAAATTTGCGATGGCTTGGGTCCATATTTGTTTGTTATATTTCAGTCTACATGAGTTCCAAATTTAGTGCTTTTATCACAAAATGGTTTGCTATGCCAACCCACTAAAACAAAACAATCTGTCCAGTGCAAAGGCGTTCATAGCTAAGCTGATTTTATTAATCGTCCGTTTGTACGTCTTACAACGATTTGTCGTAAGGTGGTTATGTGACCGGATCAGTGCACATTTGTCGACGTAGTGCAACTAGTGTGGGACACGACAACGAATCTGAAGTTATTTTCTGGAACTGCATGTATGTGCCCCAATAATGTTGCGGAGAGAAACCGACAAACACCGAACGGCATGTTTTGCTCGTTGTCGCGAATGAATGTTGTTGAATGGCCCACCAGCTTCTGGTGCCCGATTCTACACAATGTCGAAAGACTCAGGGTAGTCAATTGTATTTGTTGGATAGTAATTTTGACAACTATATGTAATACTACTAGATAGTAGCTGTGACTATTGAATGGTAGCCTAAACTGTTCACATCTGTCCCCCGTCATGTTATTGGGTAAACTGATACTCTATTGCATAAACAAATTGTTCAATTATGAAGAGATGCATCAGCAACTTACACAATTAATTGTAGTTGCATTGCAACATGCTGCTTATGCTGAAATGTGTCGTTCTCTGCAGGGCACAGAAAATGTTCCGATCCTCCTTCGCACTCTTTACGACGATCCCAATGCTGATGTCTACATAGACACCAATAGGTTTGGACAGGCAATTATGCCATTGAAGGTTTGCAGTGTTCACCGTTATTCACCAAACTACTTTGTGCCAAAAATATTCCTTTTCACTGAGTTTTCACTGAGAAGGTAATGACTGGTATCGTGGACACGCATATCATACTGCTGCTACGGTGCTCCCATTTCGCTGTGCCTGAGTAATCGAGGCTTTTGCTACTTGAGAATCCATTTTGCAGCAAATGTTTTGGGCGAGCAGCCAATCAGCTTCGTTATCGAGATTCTTAATCCAAGAATAAATTAGGAGTTAACTTTTCTGTTTATCATTTATGTCAATATAACTAAAGTTTCCAATGCGTAGCATACACGTATATAAGTTCACTCTTCTTTAACTTTTACTGGTAGCCTAAGAGCCAACCATCATCTCTACCCGGATTCAGCGTAAACTGGGATCAGCGAAACAGTGAAAACCAGTTTTATCTTCGAGGCGGTCGAACGGGAGCCCTACGGTCCTCCCTTCTCGCGGCGCCTGGATAATCGAGGCAAAAGCCGAAGAAGCAACGTTATGATGAAAATAGAGTGCGATGAATGCCAAGAAGAAAAGATCAACATTACAATTGGTACCAAAGCTACCAGCCCTGTCCAGACTTCTAATCAGAAGTGATTTACCGTGACAATATTCAGGACACATGTGCACCAGCCATCTTGCATACTTGATGCAATGGTGTCACAAGTTAATATGTACTTGAAACTGTGTTTCATGAAATGGGTACATTATTTTGTGCATTATGTTTTTTATGTATCATTTATGGTGCGGTGTCTATTGTAAGTTGGTTCAAATGTTTCACTTTTTGTACATGAAATATTTTGTTGCTCTGCTGTAGCAGGTTCAACACACTGCTTCAGTATTATACAGACCCATTGTAAAATCCCCCAAACAGAAAATATATCTAAGTCGTTGTTATATTTCTTGCATTGACACCGATTTTTTAACATGCAAATCCTGACAAAACAAAGTAGTCATTAGCATCAGAAGCTAGTCAGATCTAACTAACAAAATAGTAATTACGATCAGGAAGTAGTCAGTGCAATCCGTTTGACTAATAATGTAGTCATTCCCACAATGAGGGTGGTACATGTGACAACACAGGAGGTAGTCATATAATGTACTATTGGATTACTACTTTAAGTTAGTCACATTAACAACCCTGTGTTTTCACTGCCATTCCAACAAACGTAAACTAGTGTTACACACAATGAGCATTGTTCACTTGCTGTGATAAGCATAGCATACTATGAACAAATATGGCTACATTATGACAACTAACTGGCATTCGTTTTATAATAATAATAATAATAATGTTTTAAGCAGTTTCATGTATCATAAATTATATAAGCGTAACCTTTGTTGACTGCCTACGCCGAACATATGTTTACCTAACAAACGGACATCAATCGTCAAAGAATTATATTAGATACGCGCGATATTGGATGGATGTCGCATTACATTATATTCGTTTGTTTTTTCTTGTCAATATATTTAGGAACTCATGACTGGGCGAAGGGACAATGTATCTCCAGCGTTGGGTAACAATCATATTCGTAATTCATTATCGGGATGAATTTGTTAATCTACCTTTAGTGTCTTCGCATAAAAATGACACATTGTGCAAACAACAATTTACTCTTTCAAATCATCAAACCATTTATGTCATATTTAGGAAATACACTCACATTATTATTCAATCCCATTCTAGGGATCGTAGATTAATCCTTGCTATCTTGGCATTCTAATAAGATTGATTTAACAAGATATAACAAGATTGCCACCCAGCGAATTAACTCTAGATGGCAGGTGGACAAGGAAGCCCTCTGGCTTATAGAGAGTCCAACCCTTTTATATATGTCTACCCCGCCTTTCTGAGGTATGTGTCGATTTTATCTTTAAACATATTCAAGATATTAGCATTCATACAATCATATGTTCCATTCATGTCCTCTAGTCCTTCTATCTTTCTTAACTGAGAAAAAAATATTTCTATCAATATTTTCATAACCATTCATTATTATAAACACGTCTATCTGATCTCCTCTCAATCTCCTGGTCTCTAGTGTTATTAAACCACATTCTTTTAGGCGAATTTCATAACTAAGATCCCTCAGTGTTGATATCATTTTAGTCGCTCTCCTCTGTACTCTTTCAAGCATATCTATGTCCTTCCTGCAATATGGCCTCCACGCTTGAATACAATATTCTAAATGAGGCCTCACTATTGCTTTGTACAGCGGTATTATTACCTATTTTTCCATATAAGTTATGTTTCTCTTTGAAGCTGCAATTCCGCACTGCTCTGAAACCTTCATATCAGCACTAATGGTTAACGCTAAGTCTTTTATTTTACAGTAGTACTTAGTACAGAACCCCCCATTGTATATTCTACATCTTCATTCCCATGTCCTGTGTGGAGGCGTTTACATTTCCCAAATTTGAACAGCATTTGCCACTTTTCAAAACATTTGATCAACCTGTCAAGATCATCTTATAACTGTTGTCTATCTCCATCACCTTTAATCCTTCTAAACACTTTTGTATCATCCGCACATTTCAACACCTTGTTCTTATTTCATCATCCAGTTCGTTGATATATATATATATATTAAGAATAATATAGGTCATAGTACTGATCCCTGAGGTACCCCACGTAATATCGATTTACCGTTTGAAGCCTCCCCATCAACTACTACACGTCTTCTGTCAATCAGCCATTTTTCTATCCAGTTCATTATGCCATTTTCTATGTCATGGGCCTTTAGATTAAGTAGTATTCTTTGATGTGGTACTTTGTCGAAATCTTTGAAAATCTAAATAGATGATATCTTCTGGTGATCCCTCATCTACCCACTTAGTGATGTCTTCCAAAAAACATAACATATTTCTAAAGCATGAGATGTGTTTATCAAGTTAGGTTTAACAAGAAAATCTACCATGTGATCTTTAATTGGCCTTTCTAAAAATTTGCAAATCACTGATGTTAAACTCACTGGCCTATTGTTCTCTGACTTGTTTCTCGAACCTTTTTTTAAATAACGGTATAATGTTTGCTTCTTTCCATTCTAAATAAACCACTCCCTCTTCTAATGACAAATTGAAAACTGTAGCAAGCGGTACGCTAATTTGTCCAACAATTTCCAATAGTAGTTTAGGCGGAATCCCATCCAATCCAGGTGATTTATTATCCGTCATAGCCCTTATTTTCTTAGCTACCATTTCCGGGGTTACAATTTACTGTCCTAAATAGTCTGAATCTGCCCCCTTGAACTTAGCCTTTACCCGACATTCATGCCGTCTAAGAGGAAACCGTTAGCATGTCAGCATACACACGCAAGTTCGGTTATAATTACGATTTATATACACAATTTGTGTATACTACTGCACAAACAACATATTGGTTGTAGTCTTGATAATAAGGTTGTTAATCACCTGATATACGCGGATGACATACATTTTGTTCCTTCCGCTAAAGGACTACTAGCTAAATTCGAGTTATGTTACTCCTATGGATGTGAGCACGACGTTCAGCATAATGCTGGTAAATCCCTGGTCATCAACATTTTTGTAGAAAATCTAATTTTGCCAGGGAAGTACAATAAGGAGGAAATAAGTAACATTTTGTCACGTTTTGTAAATTCCATGGACATGCTATTTGTAATGACTAATCGGTTGAGGCTGAATGGATCAACATGTCTGTGAATACCAATAATCAGAACATTGTTACCAACGACGTGTATTGTAAGTCGCAATTGCGACAACGGTGAATCCTGGCTTTATATATATATATATTTGAAATATACTGTTTTATCAATGTAATTATTTTTTAAATGAATATACTGTTATTAGTAATGTATCTGCTGTATTGAATGGACATACTGGCTGTCTGAAATAAACACATTATTGCTAGCATTATCGTAAGTAGATAGAAACAGTTTGTTCATTGTATTAACTAGCAAGATAAACACGCAAACTAGTATTATCGTTTTATTTCTAAACCTGTTAATCAACGCAAGAATATGCAAGGTGGTGTATCTCAAACACTGAAAAGGTAAATGTACATTCTTATATAAGGCAGTATCCAGTCCTCAGGACTGCTCAAAGCGATTTACACTTTACCCTCTGGCAGACCTGTTTAATCGAACACCATCTCGACATATCTGGATCGCATTCAGTCTCGCAGCACTGAACACTTTTTGTACACAAATATCCACGGCTGTCTGCAGCATATATTTCGATCCCAGGTTATCTCGGTCGAGATTCTCTATTCACTGTACCACTGGGTTCCACTACCACCAAACAAACATGCATATTTGCAAACATGGCACAGACGATATACAAGAACAAGAGTAATTACGTGACAATTACTGTGTTCTAAATCAGCGGTATTTAATATGTGGGTAATTACCACTTTGGGGGTAAGTCGGTTTTTTTTTAGGGGTAACTGAAGCTTTTTGAAGTATGGACATTTCAGTAATTATTTCATCATGATAACGCTCTTGTGGCACGCTTCATTGGATATATGTCATGGTATGACGTACTGAAAGTAACAGCTCTCTTGCAATCAGAGAGGATCTCACCTAGCTATGTTTAGTTGAAGTACCGAGGCTCATCCTTGGCGCGGAACAAGCAAGGTAGACAAGTGGACCAGATATCATTTTTGGACACAGTTGGAACAGTGGAAATTTAATCTGTGAGACAGATATTGGATAACACCATTTCCGATGCAGAAGTGTGAATGAATGAATGAATCAACATTATATTGTCTGTCGTGCTCACCTGCGACTCTAAAAAAGACTGTATGATCTCTGAATGGTTTAACATGGAGTGCTACGATCCCCACAATTGTCAGTGGAAGTGAAGAGGTTGTAGTCGACACTTGGATAATCGCTGGTTATCCTGGGGACAGGATTTCATTATGTGTTTGAATTATGGGAATAAAATCATAATGTTCATGGAAGGGAGAGAAACGCTACATACCAAACTTTCAGGTGACGATGTCACACAAAGAGGCCATACTTTTATTATAAAGCTGGTTTGCACATCTTTCAGGGAGATCAATCAACTAAACCTGTCTCAAGAAAGGACTGTGTTGAATATTCTCACAGCCCAATGCTCCCTTCGCAAAGCAAGTTTTGCCAACATGAAGTTTAGGGTAATGTGGTATCCATATTCTTCAAAATGATATAATGTGCATATACGTTTCAAGGAAGAGGTCATCATGAGATATTTTCCAAGTCTGGAACACTGTGAGAAGAATGCATGGGTGGGAATACGTTTTCAGTGGGCGAAGGATTCGTCAAAGATAAATATCAAATTCCTTGGCTTGCGAGAAGGTAGCATGCTGAAAGAAGACTTTCTGGATTGTGGCCTCAGAACTTTCAGACAAATGGCTGGTGTTGGATACCCAGTTTACTATTACAGGGGTTTCACATTCCTTCTCCCAATGTATTGCTAGTGATGACTGGTATTTGAAAATATGCTCTTGTTGTGACACCGCGTCGAATTTCTAAGTTTATCAAGAAGACGCAACTTGAACCACACACATATACTTTTGTTTGTAAAGTATTGCATGTCAATCGTTTGATCTTATTTTAAAAATGAAAAGCCAATGTATAGCTAATGCTAAATCAAATTATTTTACCAATAAATATGTCAATTATACATATACATGTTCTTTCAAAATAATCCTTTTTCTGGAATTTAGTATTTAAAAATGGAGGGGTAATCACGGTGGCGTTCACTGGCTCAAGGGGTAACAATGCCAAAAGGTTAAATACCGCTGTTCTAAATAATACACAATTGCTGATTAAAATATTGCATCCTGAACTGGTTTAATAAGTCGTGAATCCGTTTCTTTCTTATCCAAATATGTAATGTCCCTTACAAAAAAGAGCCAATGATTTACCATTGAATACCATTCGATACCGTTGGACCATTCAATGGTTAATCGGTAGGACTCAGTGGTACTTTCAATGGTATTTGAATACACCATTCAATACCACTGGTCCAATCAATGATAAATTAGTGTCTCAATGGTACTCCCAATGGTATTTTAACATATCATTCAATACCATTCAATGATAAATCAGTGTCACAATGGTACTGGCCGTGTTAGGCGACATTAAACAACACATTTTTTTAAATATAATGTGGTAAGAACAAGGTTTGTATGAAACCTATCTGGTACGTAGCTTTCATGTGAATTGCATTTAGTTGGTAATGATGTTGCGAACATTATGTTCGCTGTTAATCGCTAGGTGATGCCATTATTTTGGCCAGTGTTCTTTAGTGTTCGTGGTTGTAATCCACAGTAGTTTGGATCTATATATTGTGACATTCTTGCTTAATATCATATTACCTGTTTACTGTAATTATGTGTATATAGCGCTTTTTTACAATCCATGCGTGAGACACTAAGATGTTGTTTATAATATAATATATATGAAAAGTATAATAAATAATTATATTGTATTTCAGTTGATTGACACCCATGTAATATGTATTTGGTATATTATATGCAGGTTAATTGTGGCTCGGCTGACAGGAGAGTAGGGCCATCCAGCCGAGTACCGGTTGCATGTTGACGGTTGTTCTAGTGTTTAGTGGTTGTGTTGTTTTAGCCAGTAGTTGTTTAGTTTAGCTGTTGATCCATGTTTGTGGTACGCGTACACGTGAAGTCACCGTGCAATTACTTCCTTATTCTGGACTACACGTGTTTTCGCTGACATCTTTTATATAATAAGTTTGTTTATATATTCTACATATACAGTAATCTTGTATTAGTAAACAGGGCTTACACATATGCATGTGCCAACAAATTAAGACCGGCATACCATTAAACTGTAGTTAATTTACCTTCACTGTGTTTTCTGTTCTATGTGTGCTCAAATTTGACACATTTATGTGTATGGTATTCTAACTGTTAATGTCAATGGTATTTTAACTGCATCATTTTGTGGTATATATCCCGTATCTATCCCTTTTAGTGGTGTGTGTTTGGAATATATGAAGTATCAATGGGCTATTTAACTGCCGTTTAGTAGTTCATGCAGTACATTGAGTGATAATCAGTGGTATTCAACAGTTTATATAAGGTTGAATTTGTTTTTTAGAATACGTTGTTGAATGTTTTTTTAATGGTTTTCAACAATATGCTGCAGTGGTATACCATTCGAGGTAATCCAATAGTATTCTGAATGATATAACGGTATTATAAATTGTACTGGCAAATACCATTGAAGACCATTCAGAATCCCATTCAATGATACTTTGAATGGTATTCTGAATGGTCCTCAGTGGTATGCCATCCAATGATATACCACTGAGGACCAGTCAATACCATTGGATTAAAGACCATTCAGAATACCGTTGAATGATATGTTGAATTGCAAGCTGAATGGTCCTCATAGATATACCATTCAGTGATATACCACTGAGAACCATCCAATACCATTGGATTAAATACCATTCAAATACCCTCGGCCATAATACCCCCTAATATAATTGAAGACCATTCAGAATATAATTAAATGGTATGTTGAATGGTATTCTGAATGATCCTCAGTGGTATACCATTCAATGATATACCACTGAGGACCATTCAATACCATTGGATTAAAGACCATTCAGAATACCGTTGAATGATATGTTGAATTGCATGCTGAATGGTCCTCATAGATATACCATTCAGTGATATACCACTGAGAACCATCCAATACCATTGGATTAAATACCATTCAAATACCCTCGGCCATAATACCCCCTAATATAATTGAAGACCATTCAGAATATAATTAAATGGTATGTTGAATGGTATTCTGAATGATCCTCAGTGGTATACCATTCAATGATATACCACTGAGGACCATTCAATACCATTGGATTAAAGACCATTCAGAATACCGTTGAATGATATGTTGAATTGCATGCTGAATGGTCCTCATAGATATACCATTCAGTGATATACCACTGAGAACCATCCAATACCATTGGATTAAATACCATTCAAATACCCTTGGCCATAATACCCCCTAATATAATTGAAGACCATTCAGAATACAATTGAATTGTATTTTGAATGGTATTCTGAATGATCCTCAGTGGTATACCATTCAATGATATACCACTGAGGACCTTTCAATGCCATTGGATTAAATACCATTCAAATAACATTGGCCATAATACCCCCTAATATCATTGAAGACCATTCAGAATATCATTGAACAGTACAGAAATGGCTAATTACAAGTACCATTCAAGTACCAGTTGCCATAATACTATAACAACATCGCCATTTCGCAATTGTGAGAATCGCTTAGATGAAATCCTGGGCAGGAACTGATAAAGCAGATATATGTTCTGATGATTTCGAACAAAAGACGGACAATCGTACTATCACACGTGTCGTATTGTAAACTAGATAGTTTTGTATGTTTGAAAATTAATCTGAATTTCGTCTAGAGAAAACTTGATTTGCGGAAGCCTCGTTAGTATGACCCATCCTCTGTCGCCAGGGCCGCTGTTGATTACATCATTATCAGGACCCTTGGCGGATAGCTATGCACAACTCTGAAAATAAGCTCAGCTAACAATATCGCTTGCCGGCAAGTTCCGTTGGTTTGGTAAGTAGACGAAGTTAGGTATTTGAAAACGCAATACCGCTAAGCGGTTAGTGAGAGTGGTCGAATGAGTAATTATATTGTGATCCCTGGATCTCGAGACCTTTGTCATGAAACTGATGCACGTGTCGGTCAAGTGTCTGCCCTATTCTTACGGGTGGTACGGCGAAATCAATCATGAATTTGATTCAACTAACTTCCGTACAATGCGAAGGAGATCTAACAGGGATAGAGCACGTAGTCACCACAGCTGGCTTGCGAAGATGGTATGACCACAAAACATGTAAAACACGACAACTGTGGAACATCAGTATACCAACATCCACTTCCGCACACGCTGAGATACAACGTTCATATTTGAGTTCGTTGTGATCTTAGTGGTGATATACCCGTTGCATTACATGTGTGAGCTTCGCTGCGCATGAATACTCTCAAAACGAATCACTGCGAACGAATACACACGATAAAGCGATGATGCCTTGTAGCCCCACCACCCCACGTTGTCACAGGCATGTGCGTAGGCAGCCTCTGCCGTTCCTATTGGTTGATTGAGTATAAATTCCGCGTCGACGATGCAACAACACCACACGTAGCGAAATCAGATTCGCCAAAGTAGGTATAAATTTACGAGTTGGGCTGCTATAAAAGACGGAGCGGCAGGTGACAGTCACACATCGATCCAACAGAAGACGAGTCGACTACCACAAGATCTTCTGCGTGTGTCAGCGACAACTGATTCAGGTGAGACGATTGCGAATTTGCTGAGTGAAATAAGTGCTCGTTTATAGTTCTTCGGCTTATAAGTATTGCATTAACTGTATTGCTTTAAAGTTAAGAGTATATACTACATAACATAATCAACTGAAATTTACGATCAGCAGTGCAACTCGGTTGTTACTTAGTATCAACCAAATCCCGACAATACAGTGTTGGGATCGTTGACATTGTAACATGGCTGATTTGCGTACACTGCACATTGCATTTGTAAAAACATCAACGAAAGTTGATTACGATTATAAGACAGCGAAAATGTTCCGATAATATGTGTGCGTGAGTAGATGTACGACATTAAAACATCATGGTTGCCACTTCGGTGTGTAATGTTTATCATTGTTTCTTCGGTAGAGACGATGGCACTGCTACAATGTGGACTAGGTCTTCTTTTTCTGGCCGTGATCGTTGCTGGGAGTAAGTGGCAATAGTACAATGTTTTGTATATCTTAATATTACCTCAAGTATTGAAGGGATCTATTAAAACTAAAAATTATTCTATGGATATACATATATATATATATATATATATATATATATAATATATACATATAATGTTAGCTTAAAAAGTCGTTGAAACTGTTGGATACTGATGTGATGAACTTGCCTTGAGTGGATTACGATGACGTGCTAAATGTGAATTTAATTCCAATGTACAAATTACATATCATTACATATCGCACACACACGTACGCATGCATGCAAACGCACGCACGCACACACATGCTTACCGTAAAAATATAACTTATGTGTATTTATTATGCTTCCTGAAATATGTACGTACATTGTGATAAATATTGAGGAATATCACGCGTGTGTTCTTGTAGACATCACCTGCGACAATCCTCCCATCGGCTGGCCTCTAGCCGCTGGTGGTATTGAGGTCGACGTAGAGCCGTTTGCATCGATGTATAACCCACATTGCTGTTCTAAAGGAGGGGCAGGTCCTGTCGACCTTCAAAGTATGTTTTAATGCCTCACATCTTATAATAACGTAACACGTATGAATTGTTTGTTAATTTAATGTTTTAAATGGCCAATGATCGCAGAAGACAACTGAATAATGCAACCAGGATAATTCATGGTTGCATCGATGGTTGGCGATTATGTTTATTGATGTAACCTGATAACGAATGAAGTCGACATTCAATGTGTGCTGTGTCGCCTCATGTCTTACTTCCATGAAATACACACGATTTTATATATCATAATATGTCGTGTTTTAGACAAATCAGATGCTGACGTTCTATACGCTTTCGCAGAAAAAAATAATGGAAACAGCTAATATTTAATAAATACATGTTTGATACACTAGCACAGTTTCACATGAACAAATAAATCATCAATGTCAATTCGTTGCAATTTCAAAAAGGTTTACGTGACCATTCCTCACATTTAGGTGGAAGGCATGTGAATTCAGCCAAAATAAAAGGTTGAAACACAATGTTAAATGTATTTGCATTGTCTCACCTCAATGTAGAGGCCTGCCATCTGTGCTACAACCTGACGAAGAGCACTCCCGGCTTCGCGGCTGACCCAAATAATTGCGCCAAGTTCTACATGTGTGAGCCGAACGGCGAGGGAGGTTTCAATACATTCCCCATGGAATGCCCCATATGCTCGTTCTGGGACCAGGCACAGTTGACGTGTGTCCAAGTCTGGTTTCATCCCGTGTATTGCGTTAAAACAGGACACGAGACCGTTTCCCAGGACTACACCACACCAAGTACGTTGCACTCCGTTTATTGTTTTTATAGCGTCAACGTATCAATACCGCCACCACCATCATCACTATTATTATTATAATCACCATCACCGTCGTCATCGATTTGTTAGGGCATGGTGCTATATTACCTTTTCAATAGATTCATACAATCTTAGACGTGAACGTATTTAAATTGCGAGCATGATATGTAATGTGCATCATAGTTTTGTGTATGCGTTTTACTGTTGCCTGTGTATTTCGAAAGATACACTATAATCCGTTGGTCCCTCCGAACAGACATCAACCGTAGGGGCTGTACAGGTCCACACACAGGAAGGAAAGTAAAAGCCGCAGTGGGTTAATTCATTCGTGTGATATATCGTTCTGAAAAATTCCACTCCTACGTTAAACTAGGTACAGCTGTTTATACCTCACTAACATATGTTATAAGTCATGTTTCAAATAGGACCTGTTTCCTTTGTAGAACCCACATCCAATCACCCACTCAACCACTTCCCCACACACGTGCATATTTTTGGGTGGTTACATATAATATATATACATATATATACGATTAAATTGTGATTAAATGCTTATTATTACGAATCAATTTGATATATAGTTCTGCAAATGAACACATGTTTAGTTTGATTTAAAATGTGTTTAACAGTCGAAGACCCTCTGATGTTCTGCATAAACTTCGAGGACGATGACTTGGTGTCCAACACCTCAGGGCACTACCGCCCGTTTGTGTTCAATGACGGCGTCACCGTCGTCACTTCGCCAGATTGTCCCGAAGGCAAGAAATGCGGTTACTTCAACGAAAGCGTTCTCGAACTGCCGTTCTTCTCCAATAACTACGGTCACTGGCCTAGTCTGAGAATCGAATTGGCATACAAGATGATTTCGTTCAGTGGTGACATTGACCAGGGCATCGTCAGCAACGACTGCTTCCCAAACTCCACTGTGCCGTACGCTGCAGGAAACTCGCTCTACATTTCTGCGAATGCCGGTAATTTAAAGGCCGGGCTCAAGGACTCAGTGGGTGGTGTTCCTGGTTCTGCGGACGTGCAAGTGGTGAGTAACACGTATTAGATCGTGTTGTCTCTAACAATACACTCTTTGTCATCGCCGTTCAGTTATGATTGCTTATGTATGTATGCACGTATGTATGTATGTATGTATGTACATACTACGTAATTAATTTCGTATATAGGTCAGCTGTGTTTCGTTACTAATTATATGATGATCCTGCTACCCAGAGCGCAACAAATCAACGATTAAATAGGCTTTCAATAGCAATGGCAATGGAAATGTAGAGAACTGTATTTGACGTATCGCAGTGCATAGCATTAACACACCCGCACAGGGAGCTAATCCACCGGAACATCACCCGTCTCGGCTCTAATAGCAAACAAGCATTGTACTGAATACGAGCTCACGAGTGCCTGTTTGAACATTTGTACAATTTTATTTTAGACATCCCCTGGACTTGGCGTTTGGGCCTTCGCTCAGATGAACTGGGTTGGATCGACATTGCAGGTGATGTGCGGTACGAAAAACAGTCCTGATACTGATGCCTTTGGAGGTACGAAATCATCTGAAAGTTAGCTCTGCTTTATATATATATATGCGTTATATGATTGTGGGAACAACAACCATGCATATATACATACATACATACATCCATACATACATACATACATACATGCATACGTACATACAGCCTGCACATACATACATAATTATCTTGTATCCCTCTCTGCCACTGGTGAAACTAGCCTCGATTCCGATTCTCGACATCTGTTATATATTAGTTCTTTTTTCTTTTACTTTGTTCTCTCATAAAGTGGTGTGATATTATGTTATGGTCTGTTTTGTTAGTTGTCTTGTTAATATGGACATGACAATTCATGCCTTTAGTCAGCCATGGTGCCACGATCATATTGCCAAGGTATTATTCACTATTACGACATCTCTCCTGTAAAATGTCTGCACATATGTATTAAGCGGTCAATATTTTCCTACATAAATGGTCATTTATAAAACAACACATTCATACAATGCTTTGTCGCAATTCGACTGCCTTTTTGTATCTCCTGTATTGTGTATCATGTCGCTAATCCTGGTAACATGGTTGATATATAATCTGTTTCATTGTCATAGGTCCAATTAGAGAGAGTCATTGCCCTCTTGTGATCGGTGCTTTCATCAAGGAACGCGGTGACAGCTTCTTCAAAGGCTACATGGACAACGTAAGTATTACCTCTTCATACTAACATGTCTATATTAGGCGAATATTGGTCATCTAGTATTATTGTGCAGACATGATGGACAGGGTCAGGATTGATGACATCAGATAATAACACAATAATTTAATCAGGAGGCGATAAACATGAAAGAGGAGTTGGAATTCTGTTGGATGAAGAAAGAGCAAAATGCTTACTAGGATACTGGAACATATCGGATCGCATCCTCTTGGTGAAAATCAGTGGCAAACCATTTAACATTAACATCATTCAATTGTACGCACCTACCGCAGACAAATCTGATGAAGAGCACGAGACAATTTGTAATGATCTTGAATTAGCATTGCAAATCACAGGAGATTGTAATAGTTATGGGAGATTTCAATGCTAAAGTCAGTGAGGGAAGATGCGAAGACAAAGTTGGACCATATTGCCTGGGGAGCAGAAATGAGAGAGGAAATGAACTAATAGAGTGGGCAAAATCTCATGACAAGATTGTAGGAAACAACTGGTTCCAACAACACCCAAGAAGACTTTGGACTTGGAAAAGTCCAGGAGACCATACACGGAACCAAATTGATTATATCCTGGTCAGTAAAATATTTAGAAATGCCCTACTGGTGGCAAAGACCTTTCCCTGGGCAGACTGCGATTCCGACCATGTGACAGTGCAAATTAGTTCCGACTGAAACTGAAGAAAAGGAAAAGAGCAACAACGAACCTGAAACTAGACATGAATATCAGAGAAATTCAATGTATCAGTACAACACAGTTTCAATGTTCTGAATGACATTCAAGATGTGGACGACCAATGGGAACAAATGAAGGAATCAATCACACAGGCTGCGGAAGAAACTATTTCTAGGTAATGCAGAAAAGCAAAGAAAAAATGGATGACTGACGATATTATAAAGTTGATGGATGAAAGGAGGAAAATTAAACAAAATCATGATGCATATGTAGCAACGAACAAGGATATAACGGCCAAATGTAATCTAGCGAAAGAGGAATGGCTTAATGAACAATGCAAAGAAATTGAACAGAAGAATAAGCACGACACAAAATCCACGCATGCTAGAATAATAGAAATCACAGGGAAAAGAACATGCTCTGCTACAGGTTGCCTGAAATCTAAAGAAGGAAACATGATAATGGACAAAGACAAAATACTCGAGAGATGGTCAGAATATATTGGTGAACTGGACGATGATGAAAGGGGTGAAAGACCATCAATTAAGAAGAACTTTGATGGTCCTCCTATTTGGAAGGACGAGGTTCGAAAAGTCATCAGATCAATGAAAAAGGGAAAAGCTGCTGGACCAGATAATATTACCATTGACATTATTGAGTATTTAGAGGAATTTGGTATTGATATAGTAACAGACTTCTTGAACAAAATATATGACAGCGGACGAATCCCAACTGATTTATCCAGATCCAATTTTTGTAGCAATACCTAAGAAACCAGGTGCGATTGAATGTGAACTACACAGTACAATTAGTCTCATGAGTCACTTCACCAAGATGTTGTTTAAAATTATTATGACCAGAATGAGAAACAAAATAAAGCCGGAAATTGCTGAAGAACAATGTGGATTTGTAGAAGATAAAGGTGCAAGTAATGCAATATACATCCTACGAACACTGATTGAGAGAGCACTGGAAGTGCAGAAAGATCTGATTGTATGTTGTATTGATTACACAAAGGCATTTGACAGAGTTCGTCATGAAGAAATCATATCAATGCTGGAAAGTTTGACCATTAATGGGAAAGATCTGAGAGCAGTGAGAAATCTATACTGTGAACAAACAGCAGCAATACGAATAGAAAATGACATCAGTAAATTCCAAGAAATAAAACGTGGTGTAAGACAAGGGTGTGTCCTATCATCCGATCTCCTTTCACTATATTGAGATTATCTTACGCACATTAGAATATATGCAAGGCATTCAAGTAGGGGGATACAACATTAATTATTTACAATGTACAGACGACACGGTACTGATTGCTGAGAACGAAATATATCTACAACTGATGCTAGATACAGTAATAAGGGAAAGTGATAAAAAAGGACTGTCCCTGAACAAAAAGAAAACAGAAATCATGGTCGTCTCAAAGAAAAATTACACTCCAACATGCAACATGGTAGCATATGATACTGTTTTGAAGCAAGTCCGAACGTTTAACTATCTGGGATCACTAATAACTTCCGACGGTCGATGCTACGATGAGATAAAGAGAAGAATTGCTCAAGCAAAAACAGCTTTTCACCACATGAAAAACATTTTAACAAATAAAAAGATATCAATTGAAGTGAGAAAACGTGTACTGCAATGCTACATAGAGCCCATATTGCTATATGGATGTGAATCCTGGACAATAACCTAAAGCTCACAAAAAAACATAGAAGCCACTGAAATGTGGTTCTTAAGAAGAATGCTGCGAGTGCCATGGACTGCAAAGCAAAGCAATGAATTCATCCTTAGGACAGCCAAATCAAAAAGAAAGATCATCAACAAAGATAGAACATAACAAGCACGATTTATAGGCCTTGTCATGAGAAAGAAAAAGATAGAACAAATAGTAACAACAGGAAAGATAGAAGGAAAAAGATCCAGAGAATAAAAATAATGGATAGTCTCGCAACATGGTGTGGAAGGAGCACAACAGAACTGCTACAAACTACACACGATCGTGCGGTTTGGAAGGCCATGATCGCCAACGCCTGTGACAGACATGGCACATAGAAGAAGAAGTATTATTGTCGACATTACAAAATAAATACCTTTTTAGTTTGATGCATTGAACTTAACATTAATATGTACACCCACGCGTGCGCTAGCTCGATTATTTACATTTAAAGTATGTTCGAGGAAACATGATTGCTTTTATTTCGAGAACAGCGAGCATTGACCGTACAAATAATTGATTATGACGTCATTGGATATGTATAATGTCAATATATAATAATTGTGTGAAATACGCTAAACGATTGACAGAAGACCGTGTCTGTTGTTTCCTTTGTTGATTTTGTTGGCGATTGACTTCCTAACGAGATATGTTTTTCAATTTTATTGTTTATATTTAAACAATTTACCTTAGTAGTTTTAATAATACAATGTTTTGGTAGTCGTATTATTATTATTATTATTATTATTATTATTATTATTAGTTGAAGAAATAGTAGTAGTAGTAGTAGTAGTAGTAGTAGTAATAGTAATAGTAGTAGTAGTTGTCGTAGTAGTAGTAGTAGTTGTTGTATTTGTAGTAGTAATAGTAGCAGTAGTAGTAGTAATAGTAGTAGTTGTTGTAGTAGTAGTAGTAGTAGTAGTATTA
Organism: Escarpia spicata; assembly: GCA_963995525.1. NCBI lineage: Eukaryota > Metazoa > Annelida > Polychaeta > Sabellida > Siboglinidae > Escarpia > Escarpia spicata. The sequence goes on along the minus strand of OZ023205.1, from coordinate 72,440,074 downwards.
GTTGCAGTAGTAGTAGTAGTAGTAGTAGTAGTAGTAGTAGTAGTAGTAGAAGTAGTACCAATAGCAGTCGTAGAAGCGGCAGCAGCAGCAATGACAGCGAGAACAATTTCAACAGCAGAAACAATGTTCGTTTTTTGTTGTTATGTATTTTAGTAGCACATGTACTACCAACTGTTTGTCTAATGTCACTGGTATAGGTAGCGAGGGTATATAAAAACTATGTTTTTCTTTTTAGATCTGCTTCTACAAGTGGTAGGATGCCTGCATAATTGGCCTATTGGTGACGACTTCTCTGCCATCGATTGACTTTCTATTTTCTAGACGTTCCTCTCTGCGTCTTTCTATTCTAACAACAACAATCGCCGTACAGCGTATCTTTAGATTGCAACAACAACAAAATAACAACCTGTGTTGTTGTGCGTGTGACTTTTGTATATCTTAATCTTTCATCGCAATAAAATCCTTTCTCTGGAATATTGTTCTTGTCTGCTTTCTGATGAAAACAATATTGCTTACAAAACAATACAAGAACGTGTATGGTACATTATGTTTACGGTTAGTAAGTATATTCTTAAACTCAAAAGCTGCTGTAATAAGATTATTCCATAATATTGGGAAATGAGACAAAATGCATCCGTAAGAGTTTAAAAGAAAATTAAGCGAATACTATTACACAAATGCACAACCGTGTGAGCGAACTCAGTTGTTCACTAGATATTGGACATATGTTTATTATATTTATAATCCGCCCTTGATTCACATAATTATAGCTAAACGTATACATCAACATTTCCTAGAATACGCAAACGTTGTCCACGATTCATTAATTTCACATTGTGAGTATGTCGGAATGGTTTGGAGTTTGGGGATAGCCGAATATTCAGAGTGGGGGACTTAGCCACCCAATACTTTTGTTTGTTTTGTTCATGTTTTAGGTGAGAGTCAATAGAATATTGTATACAAACGTGGAGAGGCCATATCGCAAGAAGGACATATATGCTAGAAAGAGTACAGAGTAGAGCGACTAAAACGATACGAAAATTGAGGGATCTTAGTTATTAAATTCGCCTAAAAGAATGTGGTTTAACAACACTAGAGACCGGGAGATTGAGAGGAGATCAGATAGAAGTGTTTAAAATAATAAATGGTTATGAAAATATTGATAGAAATATGTTTTTCTCAGTTAAGAAAGATAGAAGGATTAGAGGACATGAAATTACATTAGCAAATGAGCAGTGTAGATTAGATATAAGAAATTTCTCATTTTCACAAAGGACTCTGAATGAATGGAACATATTATCAGCTGATTGTGTGGGTGTTAGTTGCGTGAATATGTTTAAAAATAAAATCGACACATAGCTCAGAAGGGCGGGATACACATAGATAAAAGGGTAGCAATCTTGTTAAATAGTGGTGCAGTCGGTATATATTCAAACACATGTGCAATAACACTTCTTCCCGTCATCTCAGATGCAACGTACTAGCTGCAATTGCATCATCTCGTGGCTGTTGTAAATTGTAGTACTCTCCCACTCACATCACCACAACAAATCTTCATCACTGCTCCGATGAACGGCGATAAATACCCAACACTACCCACCTAGATCCGTGACAAATCCCCAGTGACTACCTCATTGAATCGTGAAAAATCTCCTACACTGCCACTCCCCCTCTACATATGTCATGTCCGACTGCAGGGAAGAGTTGTGATTGAAGACGGAGCTCAGCCAACTCCCTCCAATATCCACCACGTTGCGTTGCAGGCCTATTATGGTAAATATATTGTCATAGCATATATTTCATAACACAAATAACCATTATATTGTGTAAGCTACACAAGCAAACGTAATATATTTTGTAATTTCGCTACACAAAGGAATATGAGTACGGGTTCACAAAGACTGAAATACCACATGTTGATATGACTCGCGGTGGCGAAGTAATTAGAACGTCGGATGTTTAATCGATATATTACTGGTTCAAGATATAGTGCTGCCGTTCCGAAGCTTAGATAACCCCACGGTGCTTCAGTTCACTAAGCTGTACAAGTATAAATGAGTAGCTGACTATAAACAGTTGTGAACATTTGTGTACTGCAGACAATAACCTACTGTCTGAGTGTCTATGGACTGACTCATTGGAGCTGCTGTGTCGCTCGTTGGCCCTGATGTCTGGAAGCGGATCGGATCGCCATATTTGATGTCGTCAAAGATCCGACTTTTCGGTTATGGCAAGCAACCGATTCCAGTCAAAGGACAATGCATTGTCACTGTGTCCTGCAATGGGGAAAATCGGACTTAACCACTGATCGTCGTCGGAAAGGCAGGCATGTCTCTTTTCGCGCTTGAATGGATCAAAGCATTCCAAGTTGATGAGAATGTCTTGCTCTACAGCAGTGCTGCTACTGCATTGCCGTCCACCACTGTCTGCAATGTAATCGAAAAGTGTGATCGCGACCTACAGAAGGTCCTAGACCTGTACCCAGCTGTCTTTGCGCCCGGATTGGGGATTTGCACTAAGGTGAAAGCACGGCTTCTACTGAAAGAAGATGTCGTAACCAAGTTCTACAAACCGAGACCAGTACAGTTCTGTCGCATGGATGCCGTTGACAAAGAGCTACATCATCTCGAGGATTTGGGCTTCATAACTCGTGTCGATCACAGTGAATGGGCGACGCCCATTGTCGTCGTGAAGAAGCCGAACGGAAAAATGCGCATCTGCGGAGACTATAACGTGACTGTAAATCCCCATCTGCACGTAGATCAACACCCCTTTTCGAGGGTAGACGAACTGTTCGTCAAGCTGCTAGGAGGTCAGCACTCTTCAAAGCTTGACACGTCCGACGTATATCTACAAGTAGAGCTAGTTGACGCCATTAAGCAACTACTCGTCATAAACACGCACAAAGGACTGTTCCGGTACAATCGATTGTCGTTTGGACCGGCACCAGCGCCGGCCATTTTCAAGAAGTTAGTCGACAATCTGGTCTCAGGCATTCCATATGTGACTGCCTACCGGGACGATGTGATCGTCACCGGACGGACGAATTAAGAACACCTGCAAAACCTCAAACACGTCCTCTCTGCGTTGAAAGAGTATGGAATGAAACTGCGACTTAAAAAGTGTGATTTCTTCCGACAGCAGGTCACATACCTACGACATGTGATTTCAGCAGATGGTCTCAAGCCGTCTGAGGAACGCGTCAACGTCATCGTCAAGTTTCCGACGCCCGAGAACGTTAAATATATGGAAAGCTTCATCGGCAAGCTGAACTATTACGGAAAGTTTTTGCCATAATTCTCTACCATCTGCGCCCCTCTAAACCGACTGCGCAGACAGGACGTCAAATGTGCCTAGTCCGCTGAGTGCGACCAGGCGTTCAACCAACTGAAGGAGATGCTGGCCCAGTTAACGCGCTTGGTCCATTACGATCCAACTAGGCCGATATATCTGGCCGCCGATGCATCGCCTTATGGCATCAGGGCTGTTATTTCTCAGTGTGCACCGGATGGCACTGAGGAACCGATCGCCTTCGCCTCCAAAACGCTGACGTCGGCAGAGAAGAATTACAGCCAGGTGGAGAAGGAGGCACTGTCAATCATTTTCGGTGTGAGGAAATTCCATCAGTACCTGAGTTGTCGCCACTTCCAGCTCACCACAGATTACAAACCTCTGCTGGCCATCTTTAGTCCAGAAACTAGTTTACCAGTGATGACGCTACAGCGATTGCAGCGATGGGCACTGATAATGATGGGCTACGATTACCACATCGTCTACAGACAGTCTGCTGATCACGCCAACGCAGATGCTCTGTCTGGCCTGTCCATTGGTCCCGATCCGAGCTTCGACAAAGAGGAGAGCATAGCCGAAATCGACAAGGAAGTGAACTTGCTCGACATTCAGGTCATTCTCAATTTGCCGCTCTCTGCGAAAACCGTCGCCGACTACACCAGAAAGGACCCGATTCTGGCAAAGGTGCTAGACTTCGTTGCAAATGGGTGGCCATCCACGTGGCCGCATCATCAGGTAAGGACAAAGTTCGTATTTACCTGAACGCCCAGACGGAGATCACATCGAAGGATGGTGTCCTTCTACGCGACTCCCGAGTCATCATTCCGACTGCACTTCGTGCTAGGGTCCTCAACATGCTGCACTTGACGCACATTGGAATAATGCGCATGAAGTCGCTTACACGCATGCATGTGTGGTGGCCTAATATCGAGGTCGACATCGCCGCACATTGCAAGGACTGCACAGCTTGTGCCGAAACAGGCCCAAATCAACCTGAAAATCTGTCTGCATGGCTCGATGACAATTGTATCCGACAATGGCCCGAAGTTCACCTCAAAGACGTTCGCTGACTGGTGCAGTGCACACTCGATCGCACATCTGACTTCTGCGCCATTTCACCCACCATCGAACTGTGAAGCTGAACGGCTTGTTGGTATTTTCAAACAGGCCTTGAAACGAGCTGTCAGAGGGGAAAAGAAGTCGAAACATCTGGCATTGCGAGAATTCCTCCAACAATACCGTGTCACTCTTAATTGCACGACTGGTCGTACTCCAGCTGAACTGATGCTCGGACACCAGCTGCGGTCTTCTCTCTCCGTTATACAACCACATGTGCACAAAGAGAAAACACAGAAGAAATCAGCATTGCCAGCCAAGCCGTAATTCTCAATTGGTGCATATGTCCATTACAGAGATTTCACTAAAAATCGTCCAAAATGGGAGGCTGGAAAAGTGAGTGGTCATGTCGGAAAGAAAATGTTCATTGTCCAAGGACCTGATGGACATTGCCGCCGACATGAAGATCAGCTGATGTCGCGTTCCGTTCCAACAACGAAGCGTCGTGCTGCACTCGCGACTGAACGTCCTACACAGGCGGATCAGTAGCAATACGACAACGGTGTTCCCGACTTGTCCGTTCCCGATGTTAACGAACACCAGCCTGACGAAGCCATGAACGATGAACCGCCTGTCCCTGTTGATCAGCCTGTGGTACCTCGTCGTTCGACCCGCATTAATTTTGGTATTCCGCCGAAGAGGCTCATTGAGGAATGAGCAACGAACAATCTGGAAGGGAGCACTCTCATGTTTCTCATTCCATGAACTATGTTGTATTCACTGACATTGCAGTACATGTTATTTTATGTCAGTGGCACATGTCTCATTGTTATTATTGAACCACCCTCTAGTGACCATTGACGAAACTCTGACCAATTACTTGTACAGTGTCAGCCATCTTGTTTGTGGAAGTGACCACATGTGTTTCTCAGTTGTTCTGCAAGTATTAAATGTTTCTCTAATTATACTCACTGTTTGGTGATATTCACTGGCATACAAGTACAGAAAAAAGCTTTTTTTGACTATACAAGGGAAATGTCCATATACACATCTTCCTTCGAAATAATGATCGTTTCGTCGCCAACGCAGCGAGTGCAACTAACTTTATGGATATTAATGACAACCGACAAGCCGTTAATCTAGCCTCAACTTGCTCTCTATAATCTGCTTTTTCTGTATGAATCCTTCCTCGGAGAAGTTGCTTACTAACACCTATAATAGTATATCCAGTAGCAACGCAGTGCATTCTAGTGATTTATTTTGACGTTTGTGTATGCGTTTCGTCTGTTTTTCTGGGAGCAAAGCTGCGTCGCCTATTGAATTACTGTAAGCGGCCGATCGTGGAATCTCGCCACTCAAACCAAATGCCGCTGGGCAGTATTAGCGGCGCCCAGTGCCGATGATAGCTTAGTTAAAAAAATATTTAAAATATAACATGGCACTCTGCTCATCAAATCATGTACTATAAATAATATGTTCTTATGTTTGGGCTGTGGTTATTCATGCGTTTCGATGCCCCTTGAAGCGGCGGCTGGAAACGTATTGATGCATATGTTGGCGAATAAGACGATTTATACTTATAGGCCAACGAACATTACCTTGGTTTTGACATGACTTATTTGTAATTAAACAATAATAATTCAGTAACCTATTTAGTTGATTAATTGATTTATTTTAAATGTTTTAAAACGATTTTTATTTTGTGAGCGCATTGATTAATTATAAATTAGTTATCGCGCAGAATAGGAACTACTATTATTAGTATTATTATTATTACAATACCTTGACACAATTAATGAGTACTGGAGGGGGAGTTGGGGGGCAGTGCTATTAATTGGGACAATATTAGTTGTGAACAGGTCGATTTACCTTCCAGAATGTATTAGCTCACCAAAAAACTGATATTGTCATTTTAAAACGAGTATTTGACACCTTGGTCTTAATTTTAGCCAAATCATGTCACACACTGAAAATCGGTGAGAATGCCTTTTTACAACAAGTCTTCAAGAACATAGATTGCGAAAAGTAATGTTTACCTATCCTGCAATTTATAACATCATAGTGTAACACGTTTTAAGTAAAACTAAAAAAATAAGTCCATACAAATATAGAAAACAATGGCTCGTTTGTGTTAAAAATCAAGAAGAATATGTTTTCAATAATCAATATTTGAACCAACACTGGTAAATCACTTGGTTGGTAGTTCGTTAATAAATTTCCTGTGGCAAATATGATATTCTACTGCTAAGCCAAAGCTAAAATAAATACCCCTTTAGAACCAAAGTACACACCCACACACAAACACTCGCACAAACACACACACACACACACACGCACATATCGTTTTTGCAGATGCAGTTGTGTTGATGCGTTATGTAGTGTCATGTAAACGCTACAGTTATATGATGAATTGTAGTTTTTATGTGGAAGATGGCATTACACACATTGGTGTAGTGTTCGATATGTTCTTGGTTTGAGCGGTGGTAGCGTTAGATTTTGTTCATAATTCGAGATGGGGTAATGTTGGATATTGTGTATCTTTCGAGATGGTGTACTGTTGGAGATTGTTTAAAGTTCGACAAGAGGCAGTGTTAGAGATTGTTCATGGCTCGAGAGGGTGTGGTATTGGAGATGTTGTGGCAGGTTCCAAATGCATGACCCAACACTAGAGTCAAATGATTAATTGTTATTTGTTGATGTATACGGTGGCATTGCTCACACACAAACACAAACACGAACACGAACACAAACACAAACACACATATAAACACACACACGCACGCACACACAAACACACTCATAATTATATATGGTATTGCAGTTTGGTCACGATATTTGGGATTTCTTGCACAATTATTCTTAGGATTTTTGGGTATTTTTTTCAGATTGATACCAAAGCATTTATATAACTAATCTAAATTTTATATTTAAGGTAGTGGGAAAGGTTGTTGCAACACGCCTCCATGAACATGTTAAATGGTCTACAGCAGTTATCAAATTATCTACAATATGCACATAAGCAATTCCGTTTACTTGTGACGGCTCTTCTTAAAAATACACAAATACATTGTATGCAATATGGATCCTAGCAAATTGACTACTCTCATCTTACTCTCACCTTACTAGATCTTGCTAACAGTTGATTTCGATACGATTGATCAAGCAATTCTTTTAGTTCGTCTCCACATACATTTTGGGCGTAGATCTGCGGTGGATTACTTCGTAGTTTTCACATCGATATCAAAGCATTAATATATCTGGCTCACTGTCTTATCCTGAACATCTTCCATTTGTTGTCACACAAGGTCCCGTCCTTGGTTTTGTTTAGCTTATATACTGCATCCTTAAGTCGAGTCATTACTTATCATAATATCAGTCACAATATGTATGCCGACGATACACATGTATCACTTACACCAATACATGCACAGACAATTAACTTAAAATGACTGTCTCACTGACATCTTGATGTGGATGGAAGTAAGTGAATTGAAGCTAAATCCAGATTAAACTGATGTAATTACTATTGGCACAAAAGAACACTAACACACATACGTTAACTACTTTCCTGTTAAATTGCTCGGTAATGATACGTCACCATTATATACCGTTCGTAATCTAGGCGTTGTCTTTGAAAGTTAATTTAGCTTTCACCAGAAAATGTCTCAAGTGTGCAGATTTTGTTTCTACCATTCACGTGATTTTCATCGAATTAAAGTGCTTACTGTTACAGTCATTTCTTACGTTAGTAAGCCAGTATCCATGGCAGTCACCTCCTCGGTAAACTAAACTTATCTACTACACTGTTACATTGCCTTATTAGTAGTCCATATTCTAGATTGTAGCATAAAAAGAAATAAACGTGTGTTTTGTTCAGCAATGCGTCTAACATCGCCTACGTGTGTGTCATCGATAAGTGGCATCATCTGATTATCTTAGTCTATTTTCTTCAATTGTAACAACGGCCATTGCTGGAGTTTGCTTCACGTGGGTCCACCTCTGACAGATCCCGGATGATGGCGACAGGGATCATTCTCCACTCCTCACAATGTGAGTGAAATACTCCGCCCACCTCTTAGCGACAGTCATGTTAACATGTGGTGCCTCTCATCTTAAGGGTGTTGCCCACCGGCATAACGGCTTGCGCTTCCATTAAGCCGTTGACTGCATTCGGGTTCTTAGAATCCACTTGTCTTTGGCATGTGGCAACTTCTTCTTCCAGAACTTCCAAGATCTTAATTGTGTCTCAACCCTGCGCAGGGTTACGCATAGCTCTGGACTTCATATTCACATCTTCATCTATGTAGTGTAATATCATGGGGTGAATGCTTATCTGCGCCTTGTCATAGTACACAGATCCTATCTCCTCAATACATTTGACCTGCCAATTATCTGCATAGTCCATCTGATATGTGGCTTCCATCACAGGTTTAAGCTTACCTCTGAGATGTCTGATTTCCTCGTACTGTGTGCAGATTCTGCCAAACTGTTCTCTGAATTTTGGGAATTCTCTCAGAAGTGTTTGGCAAATGTATCAACGTTCTATACCACTTCCTGTAGCTTTACTTTCTAGATGAGGGTGCCCTTGTATTTCGCTTCTTTCTTTATCCACTGCTGATATTTGATTGGTCTTGTGTCGTCCAAATTATTCAGTTTCTCCCTTACGTCTTCATTACTCATCACGTTTAATTCGGATGAGGACTTTGATGGTATTTTGGAGTCGGTCGCCTTAATTGACATGTTGGCATATGACGCTGGCATACACTCACGTGTCTCTAAGTGTATTGAATAAGCCTGAATCAGCTACCAACATCTTCTGTGACTAGGCTATTGTCTTCCTCGTGTTTCTTCCTTTCTTCTTGTAAAAGACACACAAACACACACACACACACACACACACACACACACACACACACACACACACACACACACTCACACACACACACACACACACACACTATAATGAATCATACAGGATGTCCTGTGCTTAGACGACATGGGCTCCTCTTTGTCAACTGTTCGCCTTTTACGTGGTGTGAGTGGAGATCTCTTTGGAGCTACACCATGCTTCCTCTTGGAGGACCTGAGCTGTGATACTCCTTCCTTTTGTGGTGTTCCAGTGTTCTCTTGCTTCGCTGTTACAACAATATAAAGAGTGTTAATGATATGTAGGCCCGTATACAATGTAATGCAATTATATTACATTACTTATAAGATCAACCTGATCTATGTCATAGATAAATAAAGCCAATATGTTGATACTAACAACTTATTTGTTGTTTTTATCCGGCACTTCTTATTATTTCTCGCTTGATGCTATTTTCCTTTCTTCAGTCATACTTAACGTTAGCCTACTTCTATACTCATGAAAACAAGTGAAAATAAATGTATACTAACAACATTATTAATAAAATAATTAACTAACCATTACACAATGTACGCTAAACGATTAGAGATATTTAATTCACTTTCAGCAGTTAATACTTACTTTGTGACTCAAAGCCTGTGCTGCCCTATAGCTAGGATCATTCTTTCTTTTCTTTCAGTATGCCCGTGACCTTTGTTCATTTGATTCGTTTGTTGACTATTGTGAACGTCTAAAATGTCAATGAATATTATGTGTACTTTTCAGAGCGTATACATATGGATACCGTGTGGAAACATACTATAAATGTTCTTGATTAGTGAATGTGGTAGTGCTCCGAAAAGCCAATTTATATCCAAATGGCTATAGCTGGGGTGGGGGATTTGTTTACATTTGAGGCCATCTGGTTTTGGGGAGGCAACAGCCCTATACAAAGGGTCTTTGTTCAGAAGTTTACTGTAAGTTCGCTGGCACCTTGCCAAGACTTATAGACCCCTAGACTTTTGAAATGACGTAACTAAAGGGACCGCGTCTGTCCCAAGGCTACGTATTTAGCTGAATATAAGGAGGGCTTTAATGAGGATCGGGGCTGGCGGTTGGGGGATGCAGCCAGACACAGCGAGGGAGCTGTTTGTTAGAACAGGCCCGAAGATGCATGCTGAAGCTATGTGTACAGAACACAGGCCAGTGATGTATCATGGCGACTATTGGGGCACACTGCCGGAGGAACGTTTCTCGTGAAGTACTGTCACCGAACGCCCTGCGAGAAGTACTAAAAGACTATTGCAGCACACCAGTGACAATCAGTTATTCGCACACTCGGTTGCAGTATATATAAGCCGCCGCCGTCTGACTTACCGTTCTGACACCTATAATTCGGTTGCTGTATATAGGCCGCCGCCGTCTGACTTATCGTTTTGACACCAATAATTCGGTTTTAACAAGACTTAACAAGATTTCCATCCAGTTAAGTAACTCTAGATGACAGGTGGACAAGGAAGCCCTTTGGCTTATAGAGAGTCCAATACTTTTATCTACATATATCCAGCCCTTCTGAGATATGTGTCGATTTTATTTTTAAACATATTCACATTACTAGCACCCACACAATCAGGAGATAATCTGTTCCATTCATTCACAGTCCTTTGCGAAAATTAGAACTTTCTTACGTCTAATCTACACTGCTCCTTTACTAATGTAACTTCATGTCCTCTAGTCTTTATATCTTTCTTAACTGAAAAAAACATATTTCTATGAATATTTTCATAACCATTCAATATTATAAACACTTCTATCTGATCTCCTCTCAATCTCCTGGTCTCTAGTGTTGTTAAACCACATTCTTTTAGGCGTTTTTCATAACTAAGATCCCTCAGTTTTGGTATCATTTTAGTCGCTCTCCTCTGTACTCTTTCTAGCATATCTATGTCCTTCTTGTGGTATGGCCTCCATGCATGTATATAATATTCTAAATGAGGCCTAACTATTGTTTTGTACAGCGGTATTATTAGTTATTTTTCTTTATATGCTATATTTCGCCTAATCAATCCAAGGATTTGATTTCCTTTTGAAGCTGCAATTGCACACGGCTCTGAAACCTTCATGTCAGCGCTAATTGTCAGTCCTAAATCTTTTTCTTTTACAGTATTACTTAGTACAGTTCCCCCCATTATATATTCTACATATTCGTTCCCATGTCCTGTGTGAACGCATTTACATTTCCCAAAATTGAACAACATTTGCCACTTTTCAGACCATTTGATCAACCTGTCAAGATCATCTTGTAAATGCGGTCTATCTCCATCACTGTTAAGCCTTCTAAACACTTTTGTATCATCTGCAAATTTCAACACCTTGCTAGCTGTATCATCGTCCAAATCGTTTATATATATTAGGAATAATATAAGCCCCAGTACTGATCCCTGTGGAACCCCACTCAAAACTGATTTCCAGTTTAAAGCCTCCCCATCAACAACTACGCATAATCTTCTGTCAATCATCCATATTTCTATCCAATTAATTATACCATTTCCTATGCCATGGGCCTTCACTTTAAGCAGTAATCTTTGATGTGGTACTTTGATGATATCTACTGGTGATCCCTCGTCTACCCTATTAGTTATACCTTCAAAAAAACATAACATATTTTGTTAAGCATGACCTCGCTTTAAAAAAACCATGTTGAGATGGGTTTATCAAGTTTTGTTTAACAAGAAAATCCACCATGTGATCTTTAATTAGTCTTTCTAATAATTTACAAATCACTGATGTTAAACTCACTGGTCTATAGTTCTCTGACTTGTTTCTCGAACCTTTTTTGAATAACGGTATAATGTTTGCTTCTTTCCATTCTAAAGGAACCACTCCCTCTTCTAATGACAAGTTGAAAACTGTTGCAAGTGGTATGCTAATTTGTTCTACAATTTCCAATAGTAGTTTGGGTGGAATACCATCCACTCCAGGTGATTTATTTTCCTTCATAGCCCTTATTTTCTTAGCTACCATTTCCGGGGTTACAATTAATTGTCCTAAATAGTCTGAATCTGCCCCCTTGAACTTAGCCTCTGGTATTGGCAGTGAACTAATATCTTCCCTGGTAAACACTGAACTAAAGTACTCATTCAGGTCTTCTGCCATTATGAATCCCTCTGATATCATATTTCCAGCACTATCTTCTAGAGGACCGACCTTATCTTGAACTTTCTGTTTGCTTCGAACATACGCATAAAAACTCTTGCTGTCATGTTTTATATTACTAGCTAATTGTTGTTCATAGCTTCTCTTTGAATTTCTAATTTCAGCTGTAGCTTGGTTAAGTGCTTCTTTATAATTGTTGTAGTCTTCATCATTTCCAGTACATCTATATGACTTCCACATCATTTGTTTATACTTAATTTTTCTAATGGCTTCTTTCGATAAGTGTTTCTTTTTGGACCGTTTTCCTTGTTTTTTGAAGGGTACAAATTTATCGATTATGCACTTAATTTCACTCTTTAATATATTCCAGCATTCTGTTGCCGTCTTATTTTTCAGTGTCTTATTCCAGTCTATCTTTGCTAAATATTTCCTCATGTCCTTATACCTTCCTTTGTGGAAATTTCTCCTATACTGCTTTTTGCTATTCCTTTCTGATTTTACTTTGATGGTAAAATGTATCTGGTTGTGATCGCTACTCCCCAGTGGCTCACATATTTTGACATTGTCAACTAATTCATTCTGTGAGGACAAAACTATGTCTAACACATTCTCACCCCTGGTTGGTTCTAGCACATGTTGAGAAAGGAATGTATCTTGAACTAAAACTAAAAACTTGTGGTCCTCTCTCCCCATACTCTGTAGAGATTTCCATTGTATATGCCCATGGTTAAAATCCCCCATAATAATACAGTCCCGTTTGCTTACTTCCCTTATAGCGTTTTGTATTTTTTCATTCTCTTCTATGCTTATGTTTGGACTTCGATAAACCAACCCAATCGTCAACGTTGAGTTTCCTGTAACTATGTTACACCAAACAGCTTCTTCGCAATCTGCTTCTCTTTCTAATTTTATTTCATAAGCCTGAATAGATTCTTTAATATATAAAATAACTCCACCTCCCTTTCTTCCTATTCTATCTTTTCTAAACACATACAAACTAACCAGAGATGAGGCAGTAGCAACAAACCTATTTTAATTTGATAGAAATAAAACAATATCAATATGTATTATTATGCAGAAACATAACTCGCGAAAACACATAGTTGTACAATGTACACTAATGATTTGTGTACCCACTAGAAGTTACACAAAAGCACATCATTACCATGAGTAATTATAGTTACAGTAGTTCACAATAGGACAAATGCAACGTAATACCATCAGGTGGTTGTAATTCCATGATATTGTGTAGTTATTTTGTGTAGTTAATGTGTTCGCTAATACATCAGCCCTGACATAAATAAATAAAGTTGACAAGATAGTAACTCAAAATGACGCGAACTAATATCGCTAACATGTAGTGCACACGCAGCTGATCAATGTTGATAATATTTAGGGAAATGGATATGTACTAAATTATGTCCGAATTATATAATATATATATATATATATGTATACTGAGCACATAATTAAATCGTTGCAAATGTTTCTGAATAATGAACACTTCATTATTTCGTAACAAGTATGACTTTGGACACCTGAACTCAACTCAAATTTACATAAGGGCCACACTTGACATATTTCTTATATTCAGCTTAGTTCGGTAAACAATCAACTTTAAATCCACACCAGTCACGGTGCCATTGTGTCACACATATCCGTTTATCTTTAATGAGTGGTATATTTCGGTTATTGTATTTATTTATGGTTAATTGTGTGATGAAATGTTTATGTTGCCTCGGCGATTGCATTGCGGGAAAATGAGTGAAAACAATATTAGCTTTATGACACAATTGTCCACTTTCTTAAATAGGTGTATAAATTGCATGCCTTGCTAGAGTTGATGTGAATAAAACTCAAAGGGGAATCACTGAGACTCTAGACATAGTGTTCAAAACTGAATCACCAAGACTCTAGACATATTGTTCATAACGGTGTTATGCAAATATTGCAATAAACTCAGCAATGTACTATTTACTTCCGTGTTCAACCCTAATGCTCCTGGCTATGATTAAAAATAATCATTGTTTTCGGTTTGTTGCAAATAAAAACAACAAATATATTATAGTTTTCACTCACCGCTGATTCACTAGCGTATAGGTCAGATGACCTGAGTCCTGCCTGGAATCTGCTACCGTCAGAAGCTGCTGAACAGTACAGAGAGTTTCCAGAGGCGAAGGGAACATCGTTGAAGCAGTCGTTACTGATGATGCCCTGGTCTATACCGTCTCTTTTAATCATCTTGTAGTGTAGTGTGATCCTCAGTGAAGGCCAGTGATCGTAGTTGTTGGAGAAGAACGGCACTTCGAGAACACTTCCATTGAAGTACCCGCATTTGTTGCCTACGGGACAATCGAAGGAGGCGTCCTCGAGGTTACTGACGACAGTAACACCGTCATTGAGCACCATGGTTGGTACGGTGTCCTGTCCCCAACCAGGTCATTATCCTCGAAGTTGATGCAGAACATCAACTCTTGTTCGTCTATTAAACAGATTTCATTGCAAAGCTGCGATAATACTATAATATATTTAGGAAGATATGTCTTCGTCAGGAAGGGGATAACATATGTTTCAAAACGTCTGAACTTTGTGATACATTTATAATATTTGTAATTGTATCAAGTAAAGTGGTAAGACAAGCTTTTTAGCAGTATAGGTGGTAACGGATCAAGATCGCAGAAGTTATTTGGAGATTACATAATTCCTTGCCTAATTTCATCATCTTTGGAGGTGAGAAAGAATAAAGCAGGGAATTTATTTGAGTAATTTCAACGCTATCATGATTCAAATATTGTTTCGGAAATGAAAAACGAATAAGGCTAATTTTATCCTTAAATTAACCGGAAAACATATCACACAGATATTTTAGCGAATCGTGTTATGGTAGTGACGGTGCAGGTTGCATATGAAGAAGTCTATTTTTATAACTCCATAACTGATGATAATTTTCCGACTTCGTCGCCATATTTGGACACCATATTTAAAAATATTTTTATTTTGCTGTTGCCATTTGTCTACAACAATAATGACATTTTTTTAAATAACGTGACCTATTCAACGGTGAACTAAATTCAAGGTAACGACGGCGTCTTAGACTGTAACATTTCAGGTATCATCCACGGGGAAGGTTCTTTTTGTGAAACAAATTGATAGAAATGGGAGATTGTTTATTCGGAAATGTTTTAAGCACAGAAGAGTATTGTCCATATTGTCCAAGTTACCATTTGTGTGTGTGTGTGTGTGTGTGTGTGTGTGTGTGTGTGTGTGTGTGTGTGTGTGTGTGTGTGTGTGTGTGTGTGTGTGTGTATGTGTGTGTAAGTGTGTGTGTGTTTGTGTAGTTGCTTTACTGATTGTAGTTGGTGTTGTAGCATCACCAGCAGCAACAACAACATGGTCAGTATATGTTATAGGAAACATGGCCTAATAATAATAATGATATGTTCCATACACGGGACTTATTACAACCCTATTTAGGATTAACGTAGAAGTGGTTAATTTTCATAGTGTTCAGTATCAAGAATTAGTGAACCGCTGCGTTTTATAAATTGTCTCCCTGTTTGGGATATTTCACTGCCCTTGGCACCACTAATAAGGGATCACGACTCATGTTGTACCTTTCGAAAAGCACAGACGGCAATGCAACCGACATCAAAACTATCAAGCATATTACCTTTGTCATGCCAGCTCTTTTAAGACGTTTACTGGTAAAATCCTATAAAGAAAGTAATATATCACCTTGCTGATAACACGCGATGATGAGAGTGATGATAATAATAACAACAGTAGTGACGATGATGATGGCTGGCGGTACTGTTCGTAATTCCTTGGTATCAAACCAGACTTCGACACAAGTAAGCAGGTTCTGATCCCAGAAAGTGCACTTTGGGCAATCCATGGGGACGACGTTCCATCCTCCATTGCCGTTCGGCTCACACATGTAGAACTTGGCGCAGTTGTCCACGTCAGCCGCGAAGCCGGGAGTGCTCTTCGTCAGGTTGTAGCACAGATGACACTCCTCTACAATGTGTTACGAATGTAAGTTAAAATATAACTTGTCGGTTCGTTGTTCGTATATATAAACTTGAATGTTTAAGGCAACAGTTTACTATGTCGACACGTATACCTACAGTCAGTATATGATTATAGATATGAGAATGCAAATACATATATCATTTGTTATTCACGTATGGCTGGTTCATGGGAAACGGTGTCAATATTAAAAATGTGAATGGTTGAAGCAGACGTTTACTGTGTCAACGCGTACACATTGAGCATTTGATTTGTCCAATTATATTACAACACTTACTACATAACGTTTCTACATTGAAAAAAATTGATATGCACGTAACCTACTTTGCAGATCGATTTAATCAGCATGAGATTCTTTGTTACAACATTCACTGTAGGGGTATTCTAGGGACGGAAACGGCTCTATCAGGACTTCGACGTCTTTGCCGAAGTTCTCAAACCACGCAACGTTGGTGTCATCATGTTTGCAATGCATGCCATCTACAAAGACACATACAAACACAAGCGTGAAATGCCTTTTATTTCAACACAACGTATAAAACGTAATGTAACGCATTAGGTGTACAAAACATTTACCTTCAACATAATAGGAACCAAGGATTTAAACTACATTCCATGGATTGGCAGTATACATATTTACTTTGAACATACGACGATCCAGAACCTTAAACAACAACCCAAGTATGAACGTTGTCGCGCTAGAGACCACCCATTCGTAATAGGGGACACAATTAGCTACAACAATTCCGTCGTTGTGAGCACAATTCATCATCTACCGCTGATGTACAACTCAATCAAAAGTAAAGAGTAAATATTTCTCTAGGTTCAACATTTACATCAAGTACTTGTAATTAAATAACTAAAGTATCAATAAGTTAAATGATCATATTAAATTGGCTTTAGATTTAACGTATTGCTGAACAGGTAACGCATTTGATTAGAATATTCAGTTGTTTTGAGAACGAAAGAACTTTCATCCAGCAACGGTCACGGCCAGGAAAAGGAGGCCGACTCCAAATTGTACCAATGCCATCTTCTCTTTAGGTAATAAACGTGGTAAACATGACGATTGTTACTTATTAAAGCGTAATTGAAATTAGGTTCAGACAGATGGGCACATATGTCGTCCACTCATACATGCTATCATATCAATGTAATGAGTAGTTTTAGCCACAGCTTTTTATATACACTGTGCATTTTAAGCATACCAGCCTTGCTAAACTTGCAACGACAACCAATCCCATGTTCTCCTAAGGTTAGTTGAAAAGGTCACACTATTGTTATATGGTTCGCCAATTTCACTCCTATAGAGGAGATTTGATACACTGCATTTGAAACAACACAATTGTCAGTATTTACAATCGGTATGCCATTCAAACAAATATTACGAATGCGCCATTCTTTCGCCCAAAAATGTCGCACTGGCAACAGAGTAACAGTGGTCTTACCTGTCTGTCTTGTCACCAACAGAAGCGGAAATCTTGTGGTTGCCGACTCCTCCCCAGATGTGTCGATGTGTCTTCTTTGTCTTCCGCGCCGTATTTTTTAGCAGCCCAACTCTTAAATTTACGCCTACGTCTTCGAATCGGATTTCGCAAATACGTGACACTGTTGCGTCTTCAAGTAAAGATATATGCTCGAGCAACCAATCACAATACACTTAGTTATTTGAGTGTTGGTGTGGGGAGGCGGGATATAACAAATACCACTTTCCGGATTGTGTTATTTGACTGTCAGTTGTCAAACATGACTGTGTTCATGCTCAACCTAGTAGTACGTTTTCTTGTAAGAGATTCTGCAATAGTAGTTGTATGTTTTTAAACATAACGTTTGGTTTAAGATTTGCGTACGTTTGTTTGTTAATGTTTATATACGCTGCTATAGTGACAGTTTATTTATTTATAATAATAATAATAATTAACTAATAATCTTTAATTTTGCTCATTCAGTAAAATTGCTTCAAAGAATTTCTACACGCGTACTTGTTAATTTACCCGTTGTTTCTACCTCGTTGCCGTATCGTGTATAGTTCAAACTATTAATGTTGCCCTGGCTACACCGATCTACGGTGTCGCCTCCTGCATAATCGGGCAATAGAAGCAGAAACGCAACTCAGTTCTTTTGATTGTGAAACTCATGATATTGTGTAGTATCGGCATGTTAACTTATTATGCATTCAATGTTACTAATAAGCAAACATGCATATATGTGACCTTCGGTCCAGGAAATTTATCAAAGCTAAACGTAGTTGTATTATATTTTTAATGCACTGAACGTTCGTTGGTTATCAACACACAATAGCTTGTTCTTTCTACACTAGGAACGGGTAGAATTTGCCTAGAGCGTTTTCTGCAGTGTTATAAATGTGATTCCAACAATTGTTGACGTTGTGATAATGTCGTACTAATAATTAACACGCACAAGCGCGCACACTCACACACGCGCGCACACTCTCAAACTCACACACACACCCATACACACTCAAACACACACATACGGATAAACTGTAAAACCATGTTTCATACGCTACACACATGGCTTTAAATTTCGTCTTGTCTAGTTTCCATTGATGTTTGTAATTGCCTTTTCATATTATGCTACATTAATTTATATAATGGCACAATCAAAACTATCTAACTCGGCTTCATTATCATAATGATTGATCCAAATATTCGCATGAGTCTTCATAATGCATCGGTCTCCGTCAGTAGAAATAGTGTAAGCAGCTTTGAATTGCACACATTCGGTCTTTCTTGTGAGAAGGCCAATGTTGGGAAATGTATGGAAAGAGAATGGGTGAACAACCTTAGATAAAAGTGTTCACACGCGGAAGAGAAACACATCTGATCTGTTATTGTAAGTGTTGACCTGATTGTGTGGCGTGATGTCAGTTTTGTGGCGTGATGTTAGTCTCCAATGACGGCTTTAGCTACAAATCTTCGGTGTTTGCGGTATTAAATAAAGCGGTGCAAGAACACAATACATGGTTATAGCATGACACGTATCCAAAACGTGTTACTGTATATTCGTTACTGCTTCTAAATGTGGTCAATATTAGGAGGCTCAGCACTTCATTGATATCGGATATGATATAATAAGTTCGGGTTCGAGGCTATATTTGACGGAGATTGATCGTAGAAATTGGTGGTGTAAAAAGTGGATAAACAAGTGGAATTACTGATTGATAAGTATTATTTTTGCCTTAATATCATTCATAAAGTTGCAATAAACATATATTGAGTAGCATTTGTGCTTAAAGTTAGTTAGTTAAAGTATTTTAGAACACCTTAGTATAGTGAGTGATAATAGGGTAACTCAGTTAGGCGGCTTAGCCTTCGATAACTTGTAAACAAGATTTAACAAACCTGATTATGTGGTAGAATATATAGGAGATAAAGTAACAACCATCAAACTACTTACACAAGATAATATCTGTGTAAGCCAGTACTTGCTATATATTTTGGTTAGGTAGCATTGTTGTTAAAATTAAGCAAGGGCGATAGTCGGGCGGCGTAACCTAAATAAATAAAGCAGCCTAACATAACGTAATTGATTGTATTTAAATTAGGTCACTACCGGTGATGTTAGCGTTCGTATTAGGATAAATAGTCGGCTGTGTAATTGAAATTTGTAACCTAAAGTGTGCTGTAGTACACAGGAAACAGTCTTTATAAAGACTAAGTTAGTTAAGTTATTAAATAAATTCTGATCGGGATATGGCGCCTTGCAAGCGGAAAGTCAAGGCAAAGCGACACTTGGTGTGCGATCACTGCTACAGCTGGGTAGATTTTGCATCGTCCGGGTGTGGAAAGTCATGGGCAGAAACCATGGAGGAAGGATTCACCTTTCAGTGCATTGGATGTTGGAAGGTGGAGTGTTTGCAGAAGGAGATAGTTAGGTTGACAGATATTGTGAAGGGAATGGAGATGAGAATTAGCAAGGAGGCAGGTCGAACGGAGAGAGAAGACAGGGAGAGAGGTGAGGATACTGCAAGACTGAAGGAGAATAGCAGTGGCAAGAAAACTGAGGAAAGGAGATTGAGAGGAGAGAAGGTGATTGGAGGGGAAGAAATTGGAAAATCGACAACAGAAAACGTGACAAGCGTGAAGGGGACAGGGAAGAAAGTGACTGTAGAGAAGGAGGGAGGGAAGATGGAACGGGAGAGGAGAGAGGAAAATGAGACGGGACGAAAGAAGAAGGGACGAAGGGAAGTGAGAGCAAATGTGATAGAAGAGAAGTCGATAAAAGGGACGCTGACAGGAGGAAAGGTGACAAGAGAAAAAGCGACAGGAAAGAATGGATCGGAAGAGAATGTGACAGGAGAGAAGACGGCAGGGGGGAAAGACAACAAACAGACAGAAGCAAACCGAAGAAGGAGCTATTCTAAGGCAGTGATTGAGGGGGCAATGAGGAAAGAGAGGGTGTTTATGGGTGACTCCATTATGAGAAAGACGGACAAGACACTTAGCGAGGGGGAGGACATCGTTGTTTGTTTACCGGGGGCTAGGATTGAACATGTAACTGACAGGGTAGAGAAGGTATTGGGACATGGCAAGGGGGGGTCTATACTGGTACATGTAGGAACAAATAATGCAGACAGGGAGGGAACAACTGCGATAGTACAGAAGTATAGACAGTTAGTGAGGAAGCTAAAGAAGACGAGAGTCGAACAGGTTATTTTGTCAGGAATTTTGCCAGTAATGGGAGGAAGGGGGGCAACGTATAGAAACTGCAAGAGGATGGCGATCAATGCACTAGCTGAGCAGATGTGTGAAGAAGAGGGGGTGGGATTCACAGATTTATGGGGATACTTTGTTGGGAGGGAAGATATGTACATGAGAGATGGCCTCCATCTTTGTGGAAAGGGGGCAGCAGTTTTCTCAGAGAATCTGCTGCAATCTGTTGACAGTGGGACAGGTTGCATCTATTTAAACTAGATTCGCAGGGGGGACTCACAGAAAAGCCTGAAAATGGAGGCATAGATAAAGACAGCACAAATAAATCAACAAATAACAGTCTGGAAAACTCTTCTGAAGCTGGATATAAATGTGTTTGTTTAAATGCAAGGAGTATAGTAAACAAAAGAAATGAACTAAACATTATGGTAGAGGATATTGACCCTCATATAATAGGTATAACCGAATCCTGGACCACCACCGATATATCAGATGCTGAATTGGGACTGACAGGATATGTAATGTTTAGAAAAGATAGAATAGGAAGAAAGGGAGGTGGAGTTATTTTATATATTAAAGAATCTATTCAGGCTTATGAAATAAAATTAGAAAGAGAAGCAGATTGCGAAGAAGCTGTTTGGTGTAACATAGTTACAGGAAACTCAACGTTGACGGTTGGGTTGGTTTATCGAAGTCCAAACATAAGCATAGAAGAGAATGAAAAAATACAAAACGCTATAAGGGAAGTAAGCAAACGGGACTGTATTATTATGGGGGATTTTAACCATGGGCATATACAATGGAAATCTCTACAGAGTATGGGGAGAGAGGACCACAAGTTTTTAGTTTTAGTTCAAGATACATTCCTTTCTCAACATGTGCTAGAACCAACCAGGGGTGAGAATGTGTTAGACATAGTTTTGTCTTCACAGAATGAATTAGTTGACAATGTCAAAATATGTGAGCCACTGGGGAGTAGCGATCACAACCAGATACATTTTACCATCAAAGTAAAATCAGAAAGGAATAGCAAAAAGCAGTATAGGAGAAATTTCCACAAAGGAAGGTATAAGGACATGAGGAAATATTTAGCAAAGATAGACTGGAATAAGACACTGAAAAATAAGACGGCAACAGAATGCTGGAATATATTAAAGAGTGAAATTAAGTGCATAATCGATAAATTTGTACCCTTCAAAAACCAAGGAAAACGGTCCAAAAAGAAACACTTATCGAAAGAAGCCATTAGAAAAATTAAGTATAAACAAATGATGTGGAAGTCATATAGATGTACTGGAAATGATGAAGACTACAACAATTATAAAGAAGCACTTAACCAAGCTACTGCTGAAATTAGAAATTCAAAGAGAAGCTATGAACAACAATTTAAATAAACTTAAATAGGTCAGTGAATTATATTATTGTCAAGTTATAAAAGACAATGTTTTCATTACATATGAATATATTACCAGACAAGATACTCTACCACTACGTCACATGAGCCAACATTTCGATGGGGCCCAACCACTCACACGTGGTCGGTTGTGCCCCACCCCAAGGGCCACAATTTCAACACCTAACCTTTCTCAACCCCAAATTCGACGCATGCTAATTTAAGGCTGATAGTTTAATTCACGCATTTTTTTAAACTAATTATCTTAGCATGATCACCATAAATACGATTTGATTGTATGTACTAAATATTTCACAGGTGCATCGCACAATTGCTTAGAAATGTATGTGTTCTTATTAGCTATGCGGTTGTGCCCCACCTTCCCCAACATAGGTGAAATTGGCTTTACTCACCACAATTGTATGTACTAAATATTTAACAGGTGCATCGCACAATTGCTTAGTAATGTATGTGTTCTTATTAGCTATGCGGTTGTGCCCCACCTTCCCCAACATATGTGAAATTGGCTTTACTCAGCAAGTTTTCCACGTGGAAGAAAAAGGCGAAGTGAGTGATCGGCAGACCAACACATCTGATAAATGATTGTACGTATTGGCCTGATTGTGCTGGGTGATGTATGTTTTGTGGCGTGATGTTAAACACCAATGACGGCTTTAACGACATATATTCGGTGTTTCCGGTATTAAATAAAGGGATGCAAGATTCAATAAAAAGTTATAGCATGACGAGTATCCATGCCGTGTTATGTGTTGTCGTCCACTCAACAAACTAACATTACATTGATTTCGTGTGATGACGTCTGTTGCTGTTGGTCCATTATCATGTCGATGACAATGTATGTCAGCGGACCTTAACCTATTTGGGTCGCGACTCAGATTCAGTTCGCTTGACGTGCTTGGATATTCAATAAGTTAATGTGTGATGAATTATAAAATAAACAATGAATATATAAATATGCATAACAAGAAACTAATGATCAATCAAAACTTAAAAAGCGGAATCACCAAATCACCGTTACACATTGGCTTAGCAAAAGTTTCCGCAAACAATTTAAGTGTGGGCCAAACTTTCCCGAGTTATTTCTCTGCAGGCCAAAACTTTTAATTATTTAATAGTTACCTATTCGTAGCCAATTCGTCTATGAACTAGGCCTACTACTGGAGAGGAGAGAACAAAGATCGCAACTCGCAAATCTAGTTTCAAACGATATATTGAATGTGTTCATCGTGTGATTCTTCGTTGGTAATTGCGATATATCGCTCAGTCAAAAACAGGTGACCGTGTGTGCGCTGTTCCAAACAATGGGGAAACAAATACGAAGTTGAATTTCATAATGTTCTTTCAATGATATAATTTTATAGTCTTAGAGAGTCTACAGAAAAGCAGTTTTGTAATGTCTGAATGACTACGACAACATCGACAATATCAATGCGAGCAGTAAGCGATTTTGCAATGACGCTGCGAAATCAGCAAATCGACCACCGAAGGCGATTACTTTGTAGGCTTCGGAGCACACTACCAAACACAGGGTTTGCACCTTTGATACGCGCATTTTCTTCCTGCAATAGTAACTGTATCTGGTAAGCTTGACTTTCTGCCGTTATCGCCATAAATTTCATTATCGGCGACAGTTTTATGTCAACACGTCCACTGCTCCACGCTCGTTGGTTATCAACGTTAGTCTCCATGAAGCAGCATATGCAACGTGTTTAAGTGTCCAAAAAGGAGTATCAGAACTCAGAAAATAACGCTGGTTACTCAGATTCTTACAACTCTGCTGCCGGTTAATATTCAAATAATACATCAGCGTCATGGGTCATGCAGTTGGAACCTACCACAAACTCTCCAACACTACCCCTTCTCGAACTATAAATAATATCCAATACTACCCCATCTCGAACGATAAACAATCTCCACCATTACCCCTCTCGAATCATAAACACAATCTAATACCACCACCGCTAAAATCAAGAACTTATCCAACACTACACTCGTTTCGAACCATGAAAAATCTCCAACATTATCCCATCTCGAACAATAAACAATATCCAACACTACCTCCCCGGGAACCATAGACAATCTCCAACACTGCCCCCTCTGGAACCATGGACAATCTCCAACATTAGCTCATATCGAACGATAAACAATCTCCACCACTACCCCCTCTCGAATCATGAATAATATCTAGTCCTACCACCGCTCAAACCAAGAAGATATCCAACACTATACCAATGTGTGCGTAATGCCACCTTAGATATTAAAACTACAATTCATCATATAACTCTAGAGTTTACATGAAACTACATAATGCATGAACACAAATGCAACTGCCTAAATATAAAGTGTGTGTGTGCGTGCGGGCGTGCGTGCTTGCGTGTGTGTGTGTGTGTGTGTGTGTGTGTGTGTGTGTGTGTGTGTGTGTGTGTGTGTGTGTGTGTGTGTGTGTGTGTGTGTGTGTGTGTGTGTGTGTGTGTGTGTGTGTGTGTGTGTGTGTGTGTGTGTGTGTGTTTATGCGTGTGTGCGTGTTCGTGTTTGTGCGTGTATAATGACTTCGCATATACAGCTGAATAAAAATGTGCTTCATCACAACTGCACCTGGATAACTAATATCTGTGTGTGTGATAGGTCTGCCAGATAGAGGGGTTTGAAGTTACATGTCCGATTCGTGTGATACCACGCGAAACACATATACCGTTCGTCTTGCAACATCTCGTGTCTGTACAATATTATATATTACGTATATTTATGTAATTCTCGTACAAAGAATATAGAAACCGTCATGTGCGATGTAAATTAATGAGCTTTCGACGCAAGGTTTTTCGTAGGTCCTCATTAATAATGTGTGTTGTGTTTCTCTTAACCATGCCTAAACATCAAATAAATATAACTATAATTAAACGCCATGTAGAAATAATGTATAAACAAAATGCTGACACTGCCTATTCTTCTATGAACGTGGCCTACTACTGGGGATGGAGAGAACAAAAATCGCAGCTCGCAAACCAACTATATTGAAAGTGTTCATGGTGTGATTCTTCGTTGGTAATTGCGTTATATCGCTCGTGTAAAATGTTGTCAGGTTACTTATGTTGTGCGTTGAAAATAGTGTTGTAATTGATGAAGAAATACAAAAAGATGGCATTGTAAAGGTATCGAGTTTTTTTTTTGTGGGATGATTAATAATATTGTGAATGCGGACATAGAAGATGTGTTTCGCATTGATCGCATATATATTTTTTATACTTGGGTACCTGTCGTATAATTAGTAAATCATTTATAGTAAATTCTTCGCTTCACTGAGAATACTTCATATCTAGCTTGAAGGGAACATATGGTCACGCATATTTAACAATATATTTTGAGTTACAATTTTGTTTCTGACGTAACCATAACATAATTAACATAACATGTCCCACCGGCATACATATCTGATTAACAAATATTTTGGTTTAGCGGTAAATGACGGGAGTATTGCCAATGAAATCACAACAATAATATTTTTGAAATGCATCAAGACACAACTGCTACAAAAGACGTATGCGTTTCGTCTGGTCCGTTTCTTGCAAAAGTGTTGGCAAAATGTCAAGATGTAATCGTTTAATTAACCTATTATTGACAATTTAATTATAACAATATGCTTGCTAATGCTAATTTTGTCACAATCGTTATAAATTTAACACACCTGGCGCCTCAAGAATAACAACACTTATTGTTCAGATATATCATTATCACTCATAATAGTGTGTCGTTGCCTATAATGTAGTACACACTGCCGATGGAGGTTTGTGATGATACTTTATATAACATTCCCCATTCTTTATAGCCCGCTTTCCCGATTTGAACCAGCCTCGCGCTGGTGTCTTTAAGAAATATGGTGTATTTTACCATCTCTACGTACAACTTGTCATCGTCTATATAAATAACGGTTTTTATGCGTATTTGATGATTTGTGATTTCTTGTCCGAGCATATATGCTGGAACGTATTTGGCATAGCAACATCCAGACAAGCACGATCTGTTTTGCATGTATATTATGTCCTCAACTTGGGACTATAGCGTGAGCTGTCATGAGACTGCTGAAGTGTTGTGGTGTTCCATGAATTGATGATGTCACAGCTGGCTTTAGCTGAGTTATATGATACACGAACAACCGTCATCTTGGTTTGCTTTGTAACGAAACGGTTGAAGAAGTTTTGTTATCTCACAATACGGCTCCTTTCCTCACCGCAGTTTCCGCAACCTCTCTAATGCACGGTACACCGCAATTTCCACTAACTCTTTATAGCACGGCATACACCTTCGCACGACCCTTTCCATCGTCCGCTTGCAGCCATTGCCTTGATTGTTCACCAAGGTTCGCACGTCGTCA
Source organism: Escarpia spicata (assembly GCA_963995525.1). Lineage (NCBI taxonomy): Eukaryota > Metazoa > Annelida > Polychaeta > Sabellida > Siboglinidae > Escarpia > Escarpia spicata. The sequence continues at coordinate 72,413,237 of OZ023205.1, read as the reverse complement.
GTGAAATTCTGTTAGAACAGATCCATTGCAGCGTTCACTTCGATGAGCTTCACGTTCTTTGTGTGTTTCAATGCTATTGGGCCACAGTTCACATGGTTGGTGAAATTGATGTTATTAACACTATGAAGCAGGAATACGTTGTTTGTGAAACAATTATTATGCATTAACTAGAAGGTCAGAACATTATATTTTATGAAAAACACATCTTAATGTTTACAATATCGCGACAACAAAATCACTATAAATACACTGACTATAGTGGTAAATGTCAAGACACAATGAAGTAACACCATGATATGTTGTTTTAATAAAAAATACGTTTCTAAGGCAGAGTATTGTGTTATCTGCTTTATTCTTTTACACTTTATTACTTAAGCTATGTTAAGCTATGCTACAGCAAGAATAATATGAACAAGAAGTTTATTTTGACCTCAAAATATAGCAAATATTGACACGATCAACATATTATGTATATACATTTACAAATTACATGCAATATATATATATATATATATATATATATATATATATATATATATATGTGTGTGTGTGTGTGTGTGTGTGTGTATCATGTAATGTGCGTCTAAATGTATGTATGTGAATACGTCTACAATCTTGTAAGTGGGATGTTATCCAATTGATGCTCTTGTATATGCATTTATATATACGTCGACAACATATAAGATCGCTAAATTTTGCAGACGCCGATACCTTTGAGAAACACACCTAACGGTATATAGAGCGACAAAGATATTACTGAAAATCTTTTTTGTCAATTTTGTTTATGTATATATATTCCCAGTTTTCAACACAGCTTGAACATAAAACAACAATAATTTGTGTTTAAGTAACAACTGTTTATGTGTAACATTCACATGTCGCTTTCCAATTGTCTACATCACAAAAGCTAAGAGTTATATAAAACAGATTTACTGAAGCGCAAGGCGTAATCCTTTCGTATGACTTGCTAGCGTAATGTCGAACGATGGAGACTGTTTTAATTACCTACATATTAGGTTAGATTAATCAAGGGGAGCATCTAAGGAACTCGCCCAATATTTAAAGTTCGATGGATTTAGATACTTACAGTTAATACGAACAAACTTTTCATCTTTTATTTAAGAAATAATACCTGAATATGCAACATGGTCATTGTATTGTTGAAACCAAGGCGTGCAACTCAATTTAAACCAAGTGTTTGCGTAACTTTAACGCGTACATTGTATCTACTTTTCCTGATTTAAACTGCCAGGTTTTATGCGATGGTTATTGCTTGGCAGCGGCATAGTTTCGTGAAATTAGTGTACGATATGAACACATTAAGTTTAATGACGTATTAGTGTAGACACATGATAGTTAAAGACACCAAGGCCCAACGCCATGTAATGCCAATAAACTCAATTTACAAGCACACCTTCCAAGTATTGCATTTCATTAAAATGACTCGTGGGATGTTCAACAGCACGACAAGATAATATAATATATGATGTTTAAGAACTTGTCAGAATCATGTTGTGTATGTTCTGCAAAAATGCGTTACATTTGTAATGTGTAATTAAACCTTCAATGTTGTATAAATGTCAACAAAATAATTGCAAAATCAGAAACATGTCTGGAAAACGCATTTAAGTCAGACGTTTTCGAATTGAAACGTTTTGGAAAAATGAATAATGGAGATGACGGAGTAGCCATGTACGTCGACAGATCTCACGAAATCAATCAATGCTATAAAATACTGTTATATATTTGACGGTAGACGATATAACAAAATACTAATTATAGAACTGTGATAAGTATTTTGAGTGCATACGTAAAGGAAATAATGTATTTGCTATTTGCATACATTGAACAACATAATAAAACTGACATATATGCAGTGGTTACGTAGAAAGTATGATTACCAACAAATTAAAACAACAGTAATATAATAATGTTTCTCAACGATTCAACAGTGATATTTTATAATTTATCAATAACAATGAACATTAAGCTATTTGTACACATGATGTTCAGTTTTTGTTTGCATCACTTAGTGGACAACGCTAGTGGAATAAAACATAATTGAGATGCATAACTGGTACCAAATTACTGGTAAGTTACATAATTCACGATGAATCCCAACACGCCATTTGTAAATCTTTTTCTTCTTCACTTCATTTTTTCCATAACCCATAAGGATCGTTGTGGCACCACTGACGTCGTTTTATCCACGTTTCCTGTTCTCCACAATCCAAGACCATATGATCGTGAGACGTGGCCGTACCACTTCACTTTTCGCTTCTTGACTGTTGTAAGGAGGTCTTCGTAAGGTCAGATGGTTTGTTTGATCTTGTTTCGAATGTCTTCGTTAGTAACATGGTCTTCGTATGATGGGCGCAAGATCACCCAAAAGCACCTCATATCCATGGTTTGAATTTTCTTATGTAGATCTGCTGAAAGGATTCATGTTTCACAAGTGTATAGAAAGATGGACAATCAGCCTTATTTTTTAATTGATATTACTGTCATTCCATGTGGGTTTCAACTTTGTAAGTATTGCTGTTGTTTGTGCAATCCTGGCAAGTGTATCAGGTTTGGAACCCTAGTCTGTGAAGACTAATCCCAAATACTTGAAGTTTGTTACTGTTTCAAGTCTCTGTCCGTTAAATTTGACCTCAATGTTGATGCCTTGTGAGTTGTTTGTCATAAGTTTGTTGCCGTATGCTGTAGAGATTTTGTCCAGGCAATCCACCAAGTTGACTAGTTTTTGTTTTTCTCCTTCTAGGCCGTCAATATCACCAGCGAAGCGAAGGTTGGTGATTGCCCTGCCCCCAATGCTGATAGTGCCTTGATGGTTTTCAAACGCATCCTTCTTGATCCTATCCAGAAAGATGTTGAAGAGAGTGGGTGAAAGTAGGCATCCTTGTCGAACTCCCACTGTTGTTCGAAACCAGTCACCTATGGTGCCATTAAGGATCACTGCATTGGTGGCCTTGTCATATAGGTGTTCAATAGTTCGAACAAGAATGGAGTCACTGTTGTACTTCCTCATTCCCATGCCATACCGTATCGAAGGCCTTCTTAAAGTCTATGAAGACAAGGTACAAGCTTTGTTGGTGTTGAAGATGTTTCTTACAGAAGGATTCTAAGGTTGAAGATCTGTTCACTGATGCTCTGTTCTGTCCGAAACCCCTCCTGTTCTTCTGCGATGATCTTTTCTGCCTGGGGTTTGCGTTTGTTGAGTAGGATCTTCAGCATGACTTTGCTCGGGTGACTAATAACACTGATTATTTTGGCAGAGCAATAGGTTGTCTTTCTTAGAAAGCGTGTTGATCAGTGACTGGGTCCATGGGGTGGGCCTTTCTAATGTCTGCCAGATTGTGTTGCAGATTGTTGTGAAGGTGGTGATCAAGGCGTCTCCCACCAGCTTGAACCAGTTCTTTCCGAAGACAACACAAGTGAACTCTAACGAACTTTCAATGAACACACAAGTCACTTTTATTGTATTCATGCACACTGCCACTATTAGAATCCGTGCTTGAAATAGTTTTAATCGATTTGCCAAATATGGCTAGGATGAATAACAATTCATGGATATAAGCGTTTGCGACATAGGGCGCAACTATTTTTAAAAACGTACGAATAAGATATTTTCATCGATGTTCTAAACAGACGAAAAAGTATATCGACTTTCAAAATAAAGAAATCCTCCTTGGAGCGCATAAAGATTTTAACTGAGACTTAGAAGTAAATCCTCAAAATAGACCAGATGACGCATACCTATCATTTTGCCGCGTTTACAAAGAATTACGCTCAGCGACTTCCGCCTGGTTTTCGTAGAGCGCCATGCAATTATTATAGATTTCAATTGTAACATAACGGTAAGGTGAGCTCTTATATAGCGCAGTAACGTGTCCTTGGGAATGCCCAAAGCACTTTAAACAATGTATATAAATAAGTAAATAACAAAATTCAACAATCACGTTTGGGTAGTGAAGAAACGACGGTAACTAATGTTCAGTTGACAATTAAACATTCCAGTTTAATTTCTGGTTGTTCATGTTAATACGTTTGGCCAAAATATATTTAAATACACTAGATCTTCGATAAGAATAACGTAGTTTTGCTAATAAAAGCAATGGCTGGTTTGGAAACGATTCTGAAACTGAACAAACTAATCAATCATACTGATATCATTGGCGTGTATATCATGTAACCAGTTTCGGTCTCATGTGTCTGTCTGTGCCTGTCTGTACACTATGGGAATATGGGTAAATGTTTTGCCGTGAAAACAGACTCTCCCTGGACACCAAATTACCCACATGTTGTCATATATATGAAAGTTACAATGTGGTCAAGGCCGTTATATGTACTGACCTTCAGTGAATGTGACTATGCTGTCGTGGATGTCGGCCGCTCTGGTTGCATCTTCTACATCTTCGTCGTTCGCCGTCACACGTCTGTAACGAATGTTGTACCTGCAACATGCATGCTTGTCATAACCCATATGAGCATACGTGCACACACAACACATGGACACTTGTACAGTGAGACATGTATGCAAATAGTAAATGAGCAGAATATTGTTATCAACACATATCACAAACATATATAAAAGTAAAGATATGTATGTTCTTACATAGCACAGTATCCAGTCATTATGGTTGTTCAAAGTCACTGACCTGTAAGTAACACTAAATCTAACCCTTGTAACTGAGATACAACTGTATATAATAAATATCCATAAATGATTCATACACAAACTAATTACTGTTTTTGCAACAACCAATATAGTTTGATATTTAGTGGTTATAACATAATATTAATATTATGCTATGACACCTAAACATGTGGAACCTAAGGTCAGAGCTGCAATACAAAAAATAGGTTGCTGTGTTTCAGATGATTGTAAAATGATAAGAAGTTCATTCCAGATTTTGGGCACACTTAAAGATGAATTCTAGTTGTTTCCAGCCCTCAAAAACGTTCTGTGCTTAAGTAACTAATGTTTCTGTATAATCATTCACCTGTTGCTTTGGAGTTGTCTTGGATTTTGTAATATGATTGGCTAAGGGTCCGAAATCAATAACTGTATTTATAGATAACAAACTGTTCATCCATCAATTAAGAAATGAGTACCTGAATTTGCAACATGCTCATAGTATAATTGAACCCAATGGGTGCAACTCTGTTTCAACCGAGTGGGTGGTAGACTTTGGCACTTTCATTGTGTCAAGTTTTCCTGATTTAAAGTTTCAGCATTTATGATACGTCCAACGTGATGTAATGACAATAAAGCCAATATATAAGCAAACCGTCCAAGTATTGCATTTCATTGAAATTACTCGTTGGATTTTCCACAGCACGAGTAGAGAACCTAACCTGATATGTAACAACTTGTCAGAATAACATTGTGCGGTGTGTATGTTCTGCTCAAATGCCTTACATTTGTAAGTTGTAAATAAACATTCAATGTTCTATTTTTCTTTCGTCAAAAACAATTGCAATATCAGAAACATATATGGAAAACTGGAAGACTGAATATGGGAGGTGACGAAATAACCATGTACGCTGACAGATCTCACGAAATCAAGGCTATAAAATAATGTTATATAACTTTGACTGTAGAATATATCATAAAATACTAATTGTAGAACTGTAATAAGTATTTAGAATGCATACGCACACGAATAAAGTATTTGCTAGTTGTCAACCTTTGAACAACATATGAAACTGTCGTATATGCAGTGGTTATTTTTTACAGTCTGATTAACAACAAATTAAACAAAATGGTAACACAACGAATTGTCTGAACAATTCAACAGTGATATCGTATAATTTATAAATAACTATAAACATTGAGGTGTTTGTACATACGATATTCAGTTTTGGGTTGCATCGCCTAGTCAACAATGCTAGTTGAAAAAAAATGAAGATGTATTATTGGTACCAAATTACTGGTAAGTTATATCACTGACGATCGACCCCAACATGCCTTTTATAAATAAACATCAATTAACTTAATTTCGAAAAAGATATTAGTTTTTCATTTCGAACTACACAATTATTAAAAAACATTCTATATAATAGAAAGAATATCGTAGGTCCAAATGATGTATATGGTCGATTCTCACAAAAACAGGATACATTTGTCTTATTTCATAAAAAGGACCCCCCCATTCAAACATAATTAATAGGAAACGCACAACTTATAAGCCATACCATGTGTAATAACCGTGGGCTAACAGTAAGAAAACAAAATGACTGCGCTGGTGTAAATAACAATTTTTTAGAATTATTTTCGTATAAATACTATTTAACCGATACAACGCAAAAGGCAACATCACGTTAGGATTAAACTGAGAAAGAAACAAATGTTAAATATTTTTATATGCAAGCCTTAAAATATATTACACATGTGTAACCCCAGACAAATTTTGCCTAGATCATCTTTCTCCGAACAAACACAAAACTGGTAATACAATGCGATACCACGCGAAAACCTTTTTTAATTGCAAATAACTCAGTCACATATATACATCAATAATATATGTTTCACCAAAATATTGCATTTAGGTTAGTTAACACGTGATCATTACGAAATGGTCCTTACTACAAACCTCGAAGAGATCGATTGAACTTGTTAATCGATACCCGCGAATATGATACTACGCGAAACATAGTTAGTTTTAACATAAAGTAATGCACTAATACCATCTATCTGTAAACCCGTGCGCTTCATATAGACTCTTACGACACATGTTGTAATAATCAACACACTTGATAATAACGATTCATTTTGTAATAAAAAAGGCCTATTTTGTAATAAACCAATGTAATATTGTAATAACATTATCTAACAACATTGAAGCCCATTCTGTAATAATTTCACGTGTGCACATTTTGTAAGAACATGCAGACCTCTTTTGTGATAACAATGACTAAAAAAAAAAAAACTAATATAAAAAAGACTTCAACATATTCATTACAACACGAACATCCTACATAAGCGCTTACACACACACACACTCACACACACACACACACACACACACACACACACACACACACACACACACACACACACACACACACACACACACACACACACACACACACACACACACACACACACACTCAGACAATACGTTTTCTCCATTATCATAGTATTCTTCTTCATCTTCGTAACAATCCTCATATTCCGAGTGTGCGGTTAAGCCTCAAAACTGGGCGCTATGCTCCAATCTACTGTATATAAAACCTTAAATTGTCAATTTTCCAGGGGGTACTGCATCTTTTGTGTAATGGCTGCTTCCAAAAGGGACACGATGTGCTTTGAAGTCCTTACCATGCGGTGCATTACAAATTGGGAATATACTGACATCCATAAAGCGTTGTGCATGGCTACAAACTATAACAACTATGCCTTGGCTAATAGCTTAAACAAATCACTATGTCATTTATATTAACAACTTATAAATATAACACAATCAATAAAAAAACATAATATTACACACACACACACTTATATATATATATATATATATACATACACTTACACACACACACACACACACACACACACACACACACACACACACACACACACCACACACACACACACACACACACACACACACACACACTCAAACACACACACACACACACACACACATATATATATATATGGGTGTGTGTATGTACATATGTCTATATATATATATATATAAATATATAATATACATATGTATATATACACATATATACATATATATACACATACCTTTATAAGGCATTGGAATGTAGTCACATCTTCTTGAAATTCAACAAAACTGAGAAGCTACAGTAAAATGGGCACCGCTTGCAAATGGAATAAAACATATATAAATCTATCGTATCACATAGTATACCATCTCTTGTGGAATCGGGTTTTAAAAAAGTTCGCACTAATTTGGTTCCAAACGGCCCTCTTGGTTCGTAGACAAAGTAGCATGATTTTATCACTTGATATCGTTAAAATGTTGTTTGTCTGCTCTACGTTTTGTCACCGCGTTAGCGGAGTAACATATATCCTTAGTTTGTCTCTAATAACGAACTCTGAAGAAATTCGTGCAATACATAAAGTGGTAATAGCCTCGAAAACAAAGGCATAAATATAATTCTGCCCTAGTCGTGTTACCTATACAAGGTGCACTAGTTCAAGGAAATATAGGTTAATTGCATCCGCCAGACTTAACTCGTTTGTACGTTTGATTATGTTTCTCGCATTACGCTTGATTATGTTTCTCGTAGACGTTTATGTAGGATGTCTGATGCCGCCAAGAAATTGGACGTCCATTTACTCAATAGGAACAGTGTTACATAGGTGCCTACTTTTGCGTTCAGATTTATATAAACCATACAGGACACACGTGTTGATGACAAAATGAGACTCTTAATAGTCGAGTGGGGAAGGAAAGTGTTCTGCGTTTCAAGTTTCAGAAGTTTCTATCGGCGAAATAGAGTCGCTTGTATAACGCGCTAACTAGGTGCTTGTCAGCGTGATGTCAATAAAGTGTTATATTTCCTGCTCTACGAAACAATCTTCATACCGCCTTGTACGACCGATTGGCCGAATTAGTTGTTACAGATGAAATTCCCGCATCTTTGTAAGTGCTTTAATGCTGATAAAGTGAGCAAACAAATAACGATGTCAACCGACGAACCTCCGGCTCATTTTGAGTACGGTAATTTAGTATTGTTTCAGTAAACGTATACAAAATATGTTATCAAGTTGCAATAGGATACGCTACAGAAACACACCCACAAGCAAACACACATTCACACACACACACACACACACACACACACACACACACACACACTCACACACACACACACACACACACACACACACACACACACACACATACTCTAGTTAACTGCTAGTATATATATTTTCCGAATTGTGTTATACTAATTACATATTGGCGAACATAAATATATAACATAATATTGTACAGTATGATACAAAGGAAATTTTTATAATCAAGTATTCCGAGCATCCATTATGTAAACAGTGCAATAACATTCACATATTTTATTGCCTAATTGTAGTTTTCTACTCTTGCGTATTTCAACGTTTTTCAACTTTAATTGGTACATTCGGTTTGCGGTGTCACAACTTAAAACTTGTTTTATTACTACTTTGTGTGAACACACGAGCGTCTTATTGAAGACAGAACACTCCTTAACATGACTTTTATTGCTGGAAAAGTAACATTATTGTGGTTTACCGTGGAAGGTGTTTGGGTTAACAACATGATGCTAATGTGTCACTAGAGATATTACGTTACGTTTGACGTCAGTTACTGTCAATAAACCCGTCACCAGAATACTACCCTGGGTAGCCGAGTAAATACACGCCTGAACGATAACTTCATATTTCAGGTGCAGAATATCATGGTGAATTAATGTTTGCATATTTCTTTGCTAAAACAAGTGCAGATCATTTTAGTTTATTCCTAAACAGTTTTCGCCAATTGTTTTGTGCATTTTGTGAACGTTCTCAACTTCCATGGCATTGAATAACATGTGAGCGTCTTACTGAAGACAGAATACTCCTTATCATGACGTTTATTGTTGGAAGGTACTATTATTGTGGTTTATTGTGGACATTGTTTGGGTTAATAACATGATGCTAATGTGTCGCTAGATATATTGTGTCACGTTTGACGTCAGTTACTTTCAATAAACCTGTCAACAGAATGCTACCCTGGGTAGCCAAGTAAATATACGCCTGAATCATAACTTCATATTTCTGGTGAAGGATGTCATGGTGAATTAATGCTTGCATATTTCTTTGCTAAAACAAGTGCAAATCATCTTAGTTTATATCTAAACAGTTGTCGCCAATGGTTTTGTGTACAGCGGTTTTCGAAATTGAGTAATATGTACTGTTCCAAAATAATTTTTTATAATCACACCTTTTCACAGTAGGATGAAGCCATTAAAACAGGATCTCTGTAAGCCAATTATCAAACATTTGATATTGCTGTAAGAAAACAGTTAGCTGCGTGCAGTTATTTTAAGCTACATAAACAAGTAGACGATGGCTCATTCGAATACCGTATCGATATATTTGTGAACAATTCAGCCAGGATGCAATTGTTGCTCAAAAATTATCCATTCACATAACATATTGTCCATTATCTTCTCTCTATAACGGCGTACTAACAGCTGGGCGAACTAAAGCAACGTAGGTTGTAGAACAATGTACAAGTTTTGCATTGCAAATGTAGCTAGAAGATTCAAACCAGAATTAGTTTGATTGAAAGTCCGATGTTCTAACCTCGGCGTAACCTGACGTCTCTACATAGTTTCAGCACAAATATACACTAAATCATATTATCCAATAAAAGTGGTGATGCTTAACTAAACTAGTATATTTAATAATATCACAGTAAAGGATATACAGCTATGAATAAATGCACCGACATTGATTAATTTGAAACAAAAATTTCCTTTGTATCATACTGTACAATATTATGTTATATATTTATGTTCGCCAATATGTAATTAGAATAACACAATTCTGAAAATATATATACAAGCAGTTAACTAGAGAGAGAGAGTGTGTGTGTGTGTGTGTGTGTGTGTGTGTGTGTGTGTGTGTTTGTGTGTGTGTGTGTGTGTGTGTGTGTGTGTGTGTGTGTGTGTGTGTGTGTGTGTGTGTGTGTGTGTGTGTGTGTGTGTGTGTGTGTGTGTGTGTGTGTGTGTGTGTGTGTGTGTGTGTGTGTGTGTGTGTGTGAATGTGTGTTTGCTTGTGCGTGTGTTTCTGTAGCGTATCCTATTGCAACTTGATAACATATTTTGTATACGTTTACTGAAACAATACTAAATTACCGTACTCAAAATGAGCCGGAGGTTCGTCGGTTGACATCGTTATTTGTTTGCTCACTTTATCAGCATTAAAGCACTTACAAAGATGCGGGATTATCATCTGTAACAACTAATTCGGCCAATCGGTCGTACAAGGCGGTATGAAGATTGTTTCGTAGAGCAGGAAATACAACACTTTATTGACATCAGGCTGACAAGCACCTAGTTAGCGCGTTATACAAGCGACTCTATTTCGCCGATAGAAACTTCTGAAACTTGAAACGCAGAACACTTTCCTTCCCCACTCGACTATTAAGAGTCTCATTTTGTCATCAAAACGTGTGTCCTGTATGGTTTATATAAATCTGAACGCAAAAGTAGGCACCTATGTAACACTGTTCCTATTGAGTAAATGGACGTCCAATTTCTTGGCGGCATCAGACATCCTACATAAACGTCTACGAGAAACATAATCAAGCGTAATGCGAGAAACATAATCAAACGTACAAACGAGTTTAGTCTGGCGGATGCAATTAACCTATATTTCCTTGAACTAGTGCACCTTGTATAGGTAACACGACTAGGGCAGAATTATATTTATGCCTTTGTTTTCGAGGCTATTACCACTTTATTTTTTGCACGAATTCCTTCAGAGTTCGTTATTAGAGACAAACTAAGGATATATGTTACTCCGCTAACGCGGTGACAAAACGTAGAGCAGACAAACAACATTTTAACGATATCAAGTGGGCCGTTTGGAACCAAATTAGTGCGAACTTTTTTAAAACCCGATTCCACAAGAGATGGTATACTATGTGATACGATAGATTTATATATGTTTTATTCCATTTGCAAGCGGTGCCCATTTTACCGTAGCTTCTCCGTTTTGTTGAATTTCAAGAAGATGTGACTACATTCCAATGCCTTATAAAGGTATGTGAATATATATGTATATATGTGTATATATACATATGTATATTATATATACATATGTCTATATATATTTATATATATATATATATATATATATAGACATATGTACATATACACACCCATATATATATATATGTGTGTGTGTGTGTGTGTGTGTGTGTGTGTGTGTGTGTGTGTGTGTGTGTGTGTGTGTGTGTGTGTGTGTGTGTGTGTGTGTGTGTGTGTGTGTGTGTGTGTGTGTGTGTGTGTGTGTGTGTGTTTGAGTGTGTGTGTGTGTGTGTGTGTGTGTGTGTGTGTGTGTGTGTGTGTGTGTGTGTGTGTGTGTGTGTGTGTGTGTGTGTGTGTGTGTGTGTGTGTGTGTGTGTGTGTGTGTGTGTGTGTGTGTGTGTGTGTGTGTGTGTGTGTGTGTGTATGTAAGTGTATGTATATATATATATATATATTTATATATAAGTGTGTGTGTGTGTAATATTATGTTTTTTTATTGATTGTGTTATATTTATAAGTTGTTAATATAAATGACATAGTGATTTGTTTAAGCTATTAGCCAAGGCATAGTTGTTATAGTTTGTAGCCATGCACAACGCTTTATGGATGTCAGTATATTCCCAATTTGTAATGCACCGCATGGTTATGACTTCAAAGCACATAGTGTCCCTTTTGGAAGCAGCCATTTCACAAAAGATGCAGTACCCCCTGGAAAATTGACAATTTAAGGTTTTATATACAGTAGATTGGAGCATAACGCCCAGTTTTGAGGCTTAACCGCACACTCACAATATGAGGATTGTGACGAAGATGAAGAAGAATGCTATGATAATGGAGAAAACGTATTGTCTGAGTGTGTGTGTGTGTGTGTGTGTGTGTGTGTGTGTGTGTGTGTGTGTGTGTGTGTGTGTGTGTGTGTGTGTGTGTGTGTGTGTGTGTGTGTGTGTGTGTGTGTGTGTGTGTGTGTGTGTGTGTGTGTGTGTGTGTGTGTGTGTGTGTGTGTGTGTGTGTGTGTGTGTGTGTGTGTGTGTGTGTGTGTGTGTGTAAGCGTAAGCGCTTATGTAGGATGTTCGTGTTATAAAGAATATGTTGAAGTCTTTTTTTATATTAGTTGATGGTTAGTCATTGTTATCACAAAAGAGGTCTGCATGTTCTTACAAAATGTGCACACGTGAAATTATTACAGAATGGGCCTCAATGTTGTTAGATAATGTTATTACAATATTACATTGGTTTATTACAAAATAGGCCTTTTTTATTACAACATGAATCGTTATTACCAAGTGTGTTGATTATTACAAAATGTGTCGTAAGAGTCTATATGAAGCGCACGGGTTTACAGATAGATGGTATTAGTGCATTACTTTATGTTAAAACTAACTATGTTTCGCGTAGTATCATATTCGCGGGTATCGATTAACAAGTTCAATCGATCTCTTCGAGGTTTGTAGTAAGGACCATTTCGTAATGATCACGTGTTAACTAACCTAAATGCAATATTTTGGTGAAATATATATTATTGATGTATATATGTGACTGAGTTATTTGCAATTAAAAAAGGTTTTCGCGTGGTATCGCATTGTATTACCAGTTTTGTGTTTGTTCGGAGAAAGATGATCTAGGCAAAATTTGTCTGGGGTTACACATAAATCATGCATGCATCCATGTGTAATATATTTTAAGGCTTGCATATAAAAATATTTAACATTTGTTTCTTTCTCAGTTTAATCCTAACGTGATGTTGCCTTTTGCGTTGTATCGGTTAAATAGTATTTATACGAAAATAATTCTAAAAAATTGTTATTTACACCAGCGCAGTCATTTTGTTTTCTTACTGTTAGCCCACGGTTATTACACATGGTATGGCTTATTAGTTGTGCGTTTCCTATTAATTATGTTTGAATGGGGGGGTCCTTTTTATGAAATAAGACAAATGTATCCTGTTTTTGTGAGAATCGACCATATACATCATTTGGACCTACGATATTCTTTCTATTATATAGAATGTTTTTTAATAATTGTGTAGTTCGAAATGAAAAACAAATATCTTTTTCGAAATTAAGTTAATTGATGTTTATTTATAAAAGGCATGTTGGGGTCGATCGTCAGTAATATAACGTACCAGTAATTTGGTACCAATAATACATCTTCATTTTTTTTTCAACTAGCATTGTTGACTAGGCGATGCAACCCAAAACTGAATATCGTATGTACAAACACCTCAATGTTTATAGTTATTTATAAATTATACGATATCACTGTTGAATTGTTCAGACAGTTCGTTGTGTTACCATTTTGTTTAATTTGTTGTTAATCAGACTGTAAAAAATAACCACTGCATATACGATAGTTTCATATGTTGTTCAAAGGTTGACAACTAGCAAATACTTTATTCGTGTGCGTATGCATTCTAAATACTTATTACAGTTCTACAATTAGTATTTTATGATATATTCTACAGTCAAAGTTATATAACATTATTTTATAGCCTTGATTTCGTGAGATCTGTCAGCGTACATAGTTATTCAGTCACCTCCCATATTCAGTCTTCCAGTTTTCCATATATGTTTCTGATATTGCAATTGTTTTTGACGAAAGAAAAATAGAACATTGAAGGTTTATTTACAAATTACAAATGTAAGGCATTTGAGCAGAACATACACACCGCACAACGTTATTCTGACAAGTTGTTACATATCAGGTTAGGTTCTCTACTCGTGCTGTGGAAAATCCAACGAGTAATTTCAATGAAATGCAATACTTGGACGGTTTGCTTATAGATTGGCTTTATTGTCATTACATCACGTTGGACGTATCATAAATGCTGAAACTTTAAATCAGGAAAACTTGACACAATGAAAGTGCCAAAGTCTACCACCCACTCGGTTGAAACAGAGTTGCACCCATTGGGTTCAATTATACTATGAGCATGTTGCAAATTCAGGTACTCATTTCTTAATTGATGGATGAACAGTTTGTTATCTATAAATACAGTTATTGATTTCGGACCCTTAGCCAATCATATTACAAAATCCAAGACAACTCCAAAGCAACAGGTGAATGCTTACACAGAAACATTAGTTACTTAAGCACAGAACGTTTTCGAGGGCTGGAAACAACTAGAATTCATCTTTAAGTGTGCCCAAAATCTGGAATGAACTTCTTATCATTTTACAATCATCTGAAACACAGCAACCTATTTTTTGTATTGCAGCTCTGACCTTAGGTTCCACATGTTTAGGTGTCATAGCATAATATTAATATTATGTTATAACCACTAAATATCAAACTATATTGGTTGTTGCAAAAACAGTAATTAGTTTGTGTATGAGTCATTTATGGATATTTATTATATACAGTCGTATCTCAGTTGTAAGGGTTAGATTTAGTGTTACTTACAGGTCAGTGACTTTGAACAACCATAATGACTGAATACTATGCTATGTAAGAACATACAGATCTTTACTTTTATATATGTTTGTGATATGTGTTGATAACACTATTCTGCTCATTTACTATTTGCATACATGTCTCACTGTACAAGTGTCCATGTGTTGTGTGTGCACATATGCTCATATGGGTTATGACATGCATGCATGTTGCAGGTACAACATTCGTTACAGACGTGTGACGGCGAACGACGAAGATGTAGAAGATGCAACCAGAGCGGCCGACATCCACGACAGCATAGTCACATTCACTGAAGGTCAGTACATATAACGGCCTTGACCACATTGTAACTTTCATATATATGACAACATGTGGGCAATTTGGTGTCCAGGGAGAGTCTGTTTTCACGGCAAAACATTTACCCATATTCCCACCCAAAAAATGTACAGTGTACAGACAGGCACAGACAGACACATGAGACCGAAACTGGTTACATGATATACACGCCAATGATATCAGTATGATTGATTAGTTTGTTCAATTTCAGAATCGTTTCCAAACCAGCCATTGCTTTTATTAGCAAAACTATGTTATCCTTATCGAAGATCTAGTGTATTTAAATATATTTTGGCCAAACGTATTAACATGAACAACCAGAAATTAAACTGGAATGTTTAATTGTCAACTGAACATTAGTTACTGTCGTTTCTTCACTACCCAAACGTGATTGTTGAATTTTGTTATTTACTTATTTATAAACATTGTTTAAAGTGTTTTGAGCATTCCCAAGGACACTTTACAGCGCTATATAAGAGCTCACCTTACCGTTATGTTACAATTGAAATCTATAATAATTGTATGGCGCTCTACGAAAACCAGGCGGAAGTCGCTGAGCGTAATTCTTTGTAAACGCGTCAAAATGATAGGTATGCGTCATCTGGTCTATTTTGAGGATTTACTTCTAAGTTTCAGTTAAAATCTGTATGCGCTCCAAGGAGGATTTCTTTATTTTGAAAGTCGATATACTTTTTCGTCTTTTTAGAACATCGATGAAAATATCTTATTCGTACGTTTTTAAAAATAGTTGCGCCCTATGTCGCAAACGCTTATATCCATGAATTGTTATTCATCCTAGCCATATTTGGCAAATCGATTAAAACTATTTCAAGCACGGATTCTAATAGTGGCAGTGTGCATGAATACAATAAAAGTGACTTGTGTGTTCATTGAAAGTTCGTTAGAGTTCACTTGTGTTGTCTTCGGAAAGAACTGGTTCAAGCTGGTGGGAGACGCCTTGATCACCACCTTCACAACAATCTGCAACACAATCTGGCAGACATTAGAAAGGCCCACCCCATGGACCCAGTCACTGATCAACACGCTTTCTAAGAAAGACAACCTATTGCTCTGCCAAAATAATCAGTGTTATTAGTCACCCGAGCAAAGTCATGCTGAAGATCCTACTCAACAAACGCAAACCCCAGGCAGAAAAGATCATCGCAGAAGAACAGGAGGGGTTTCGGACAGAACAGAGCATCAGTGAACAGATCTTCAACCTTAGAATCCTTCTGTAAGAAACATCTTCAACACCAACAAAGCTTGTACCTTGTCTTCATAGACTTTAAGAAGGCCTTCGATACGGTATGGCATGGGAATGAGGAAGTACAACAGTGACTCCATTCTTGTTCGAACTATTGAACACCTATATGACAAGGCCACCAATGCAGTGATCCTTAATGGCACCATAGGTGACTGGTTTCGAACAACAGTGGGAGTTCGACAAGGATGCCTACTTTCACCCACTCTCTTCAACATCTTTCTGGATAGGATCAAGAAGGATGCGTTTGAAAACCATCAAGGCACTATCAGCATTGGGGGCAGGGCAATCACCAACCTTCGCTTCGCTGGTGATATTGACGGCCTAGAAGGAGAAAAACAAAAACTAGTCAACTTGGTCGATTGCCTGGACAAAATCTCTACAGCATACGGCAACAAACTGATGACAAACAACTCACAAGGCATCAACATTGAGGTCAAATTTAACGGACAGAGACTTGAAACAGTAACAAACTTCAAGTATTTGGGATTAGTCTTCACAGACTAGGGTTCCAATCCTGATACACTTGCCAGGATTGCACAAACAACAGCAATACTTACAAAGTTGAAACCCACATGGAATGACAGTAATATCAATTAAAAAATAAGGCTGATTGACCATCTTTCTATACACTTGTGAAACATGAATCCTTTCAGCAGATCTACATAAGAAAATTCAAACCATGGATATGAGGTGCTTTTGGGTGATCTTGCGCCCATCATACGAAGACCATGTTACTAACGAAGACATTCGAAACAAGATCAAACAAACCATCTGACCTTACGAAGACCTCCTTACAACAGTCAAGAAGCGAAAAGTGAAGTGGTACGGCCACGTCTCACGATCATATGGTCTTGGATTGTGGAGAACAGGAAACGTGGATAAAACGACGTCAGTGGTGCCACAACGATCCTTATGGGTTATGGAAAAAATGAAGTGAAGAAGAAAAAGATTTACAAATGGCGTGTTGGGATTCATCGTGAATTATGTAACTTACCAGTAATTTGGTACCAGTTATGCATCTCAATTATGTTTTATTCCACTAGCGTTGTCCACTAAGTGATGCAAACAAAAACTGAACATCATGTGTACAAATAGCTTAATGTTCATTGTTATTGATAAATTATAAAATATCACTGTTGAATCGTTGAGAAACATTATTATATTACTGTTGTTTTAATTTGTTGGTAATCATACTTTCTACGTAACCACTGCATATATGTCAGTTTTATTATGTTGTTCAATGTATGCAAATAGCAAATACATTATTTCCTTTACGTATGCACTCAAAATACTTATCACTGTTCTATAATTAGTATTTTGTTATATCGTCTACCGTCAAATATATAACAGTATTTTATAGCATTGATTGATTTCGTGAGATCTGTCGACGTACATGGCTACTCCGTCATCTCCATTATTCATTTTTCCAAAACGTTTCAATTCGAAAACGTCTGACTTAAATGCGTTTTCCAGACATGTTTCTGATTTTGCAATTATTTTGTTGACATTTATACAACATTGAAGGTTTAATTACACATTACAAATGTAACGCATTTTTGCAGAACATACACAACATGATTCTGACAAGTTCTTAAACATCATATATTATATTATCTTGTCGTGCTGTTGAACATCCCACGAGTCATTTTAATGAAATGCAATACTTGGAAGGTGTGCAGGTATTATTTCTTAAATAAAAGATGAAAAGTTTGTTCGTATTAACTGTAAGTATCTAAATCCATCGAACTTTAAATATTGGGCGAGTTCCTTAGATGCTCCCCTTCATTAATCTAGCCTAATATGTAGGTAATTAAAACAGTCTCCATCGTTCGACATTACGCTAGCAAGTCATACGAAAGGATTACGCCTTGCGCTTCAGTAAATCTGTTTTATATAACTCTTAGCTTTTGTGATGTAAGATGCATTCATGCATTGTGCATTTGGTGTCATGGTGTCATTTCTTCAAAATAACGTTTTTAACAAACATATATCTTTGGCAACCTCCATTATTCCGGGCCCTTGTTTTCTGTAAATACAATTATTGATTTCGGTTCCTCAGCCAATCATGTTATACAATCCAAGACAATTGGAAAGCGATATGTGAATGTTACACATAAACAGTTGTTACTTAAACACAAATTATTGTTGTTTTATGTTCAAGCTGTGTTGAAAACTGGGAATATATACATAAACAAAATTGACAAAAAAGATTTTCAGTAATACCTTTGTCGCTCTATATACCGTTAGGTGTGTTTCTTAAAGGTATCGGCGTCTGCAAAATTTAGCGATCTTATATGTTGTCGACGGATATATAAATGCATATACAAGAGCATCAACTGGTTAACACCCCACTTACAAGACTGTAGACGTATTCACATACATACATTTAGACGCACATTACATGATACACACACACACACATATATATATATATACATATATATATATATATATATATATTGCATGTAATTTGTAAATGTATATACATAATATGTTGATCGTGTCAATATTTGCTATATTTTGAGGTCAAAATAAACTTCTTGTTCATATTATTCTTGCTGTAGCATAGCTTAACATAGCTTAAGTAATAAAGTGTAAAAGAATAAAGCAGATAACACAATACTCTGCCTTAGAAACGTATTTTTTATTAAAACAACATATCATGGTGTTACTTCATTGTGTCTTGACATTTACCACTATAGTCAGTGTATTTATTGTGATTTTGTTGTAGCGATATTGTAAACATTAAGATGTGTTTTTCATAAAATATAATGTTCTGACCTTCTAGTTAATGCATAATAATTGTTTCACAAACAACGTATTCCTGCTTCATAGTGTTAATAACATCAATTTCACCAACCATGTGAACTGTGGCCCAATAGCATTGAAACACACAAAGAACGTGAAGCTCATCGAAGTGAACGCTGCAATGGATCTGTTCTAACAGAATTTCACTGACGACGTGCGAACCTTGGTGAACAATCAAGGCAATGGCTGCAAGCGGACGATGGAAAGGGTCGTGCGAAGGTGTATGCCGTGCTATAAAGAGTTAGTGGAAATTGCGGTGTACCGTGCATTAGAGAGGTTGCGGAAACTGCGGTGAGGAAAGGAGCCGTATTGTGAGATAACAAAACTTCTTCAACCGTTTCGTTACAAAGCAAACCAAGATGACGGTTGTTCGTGTATCATATAACTCAGCTAAAGCCAGCTGTGACATCATCAATTCATGGAACAACACAACACTTCAGCAGTCTCATGACAGCTCACGCTATAGTCCCAAGTTGAGGACATAATATACATGCAAAACAGATCGTGCTTGTCTGGATGTTGCTATGCCAAATACGTTCCAGCATATATGCTCGGACAAGAAATCACAAATCATCAAATACGCATAAAAACCGTTATTTATATAGGCGATGACAAATTGTACGTAGAGATGGTAAAAGACACCATATTTCTTAAAGACACCAGCGCGAGGCTGGTTCAAATCGGGAAAGCGGGCTATAAAGAATGGAGAATGTTATATCAAGTATCATCACAAACCTCCGTCGGCAGTGTGTACTACATTATAGGCAACGACACACTATTATGAGTGATAATGATATATCTGAACAATAAGTGTTGTTATTCTTGAGGCGCCAGGTGTGTTAAATTTATAACGATTGTGACAAAATTAGCATTAGCAAGCATATTGTTATAATTAAATTGTCAATAATAGGTTAATTAATCGATTACATCTTGACATTTTGCCAACACTTTTGCAAGAAACGGACCAGACGAAACGCATACGTCTTTTGTAGCAGTTGTGTCTTGATGCATTTCAAAAATATTATTGTTGTGATTTAATTGGCAATACTCCCGTCATTTACCGCTAAACCAAAATATTTGTTAACCAGATATGTAAGCCGGTGGGACATGTTATGTTAATTATGTTATGGTTACGTCAGAAACAAAATTGTAACTCAAAATATATTGTTAAATATGCGTGACCATATGTTCCCTTCAAGCTAGATATGAAGTATTCTTAGTGAAGCGAAGAATTTACTATAAATGATTTACTAATTATACGACAGGTACCCAAGTATAAAAAAAATATATGCGATACATGCGAAACACATCTTCTATGTCCGCATTCACAATATTATTAATCATCCCACACACAAAAAACTCGATACATTTGCAATGCCATCTTTTTGTATTTATTCATCAATTACAACACTATTTTCAACGCACAACATAAGTAACCTGACAACATTTTACATGAGCGATATAACGCAATTACCAACGAAGAATCACACCATGAAGACTTTCAATATAGTTGGTTTGCGAGTTGCGATTTTTGTTCTCTCCATCCCCAGTAGTAGGCCTAGTTCATAGAAGAATAGGCAGTGTCAGCATTTTGTTTATACATTATTTCTACATGGCGTTTAATTATAGTTATATTTATTTGATGTTTAGGCATGGTTAAGAGAAACACAACACACATTATTAATGAGGACCTACGAAAAACCTTGCGTCGAAAGCTCATTAATTTACATCGCACATGACGGTTTCTATATTCTTTGTACGAGAATTACATAACTATACGTAATATATAATATTGTACAGACACGAGATGTTGCAAGACGAACGGTATATGTGTTTCGCGTGGTATCACACGAATCGGACATGTAACTTCAAACCCCTCTATCTGGCAGACATATCACACACACAGATATTAGTTATCCAGGTGCAGTTGTGATGAAGCACATTTTTATTCAGCTGTATATGCGAAGTCATTATACATGCACAAACACGAACACGCACACACGCATAACACACACACACACACACACACACACACACACACACACACACACACACACACACACACACGCAAGCACGCACGCACGCACACACACACTTTATATTTAGGCAGTTGCATTTGTGTTTATGCATTATGTAGTTTCATGTAAACTCTAGAGTTATATGATGAATTGTAGTTTTAATATCTAAGGTGGCATTACGCACACATTGGTATAGTGTTGGATATCTTCTTGGTTTGAGCGGTGGTAGGACTATATATTATTCATGATTCGAGAGGGGGTAGTGGTGGAGATTGTTTATCGTTCGATATGAGCTAATGTTGGAGATTGTCCATGGTTCCAGAGGGGGCAGTGATGGAGATTGTCTATGGTTCCCGGGGAGGTAGTGTTGGATATTGTTTATTGTTCGAGATGGGATAATGTTGGAGATTTTTCATGGTTCGAAACGGGTGTAGTGTTGGATAAGTTCTTGATTTTAGCGGTGGTGGTATTAGATTGTGTTTATGATTCGAGAGGGGTAATGGTGGAGATTGTTTATCGTTCGAGATGGGGTAGTATTGGATATTATTTATAGTTCGAGAAGGGGTAGTGTTGGAGAGTTTGTGGTAGGTCCCAAATGCATGACCCATGACGCTGATGTATTATTTGAATATTAACCGGCAGCAGAGTTGTAAGAATCTGAGTAACCAGCGTTATTTTCTGAGTTCTGATACTCCTTTTTGGACACTTAGACACGTTGCATGTGCTGCTTCATGGAGACTAACGTTGATAACCAACGAGCGTGGAGCAGTGGACGTGTTGACAAAAAACTGTCGCCGATAATGAAATATACGTGTCGAAATAGTAAACTGTTGCCTTAAGGCAACAGTTTACTATTTCGACACGTATATTTGAGGTTTATATATATATATATATATATATATATATATATATATATATATACGAACAACGAACCGACAGGTTATATATTTATTTACATGCTTAACACAATGTAGAGGAGTGTCATCTGTGCTACAACCTGACGAAGAGCACTCCCGGCTACGCGGCTGACGTGGACAACTGCGCCAAGTTCTACATGTGTGAGCCGAACGGCAATGGAGGATGGAACATCTTCTCCATGGATTGCCCAAAGTGCACTTTTGGGGATCAGAACCTGCTTACGTGTGTCCAAATCTGGTTTGATAACCAAGGAATGCGTTACTACAGGACACGAAACCGTTTCCGTGAACAACCCTACCCCAAGTATGATGGATTGCTTTTATTGTTTTTGTAGTGTCAACTTATGAACAATACCGCCAGCCACGATCATCGTCACTACTGTTGTTATTATTATTATTATCATCACCCGCGTCATCGCTTGTTATCAACAAGGTGATATATTACCTTCTTTATTGGATTATACACGTGAACGTCTTAAACAGCTGGCATGACAAATGTAATTTGCTTGATAGTTTTGATGTCGGTTGCATTGTTGTCTGTGCTTTTCGAAATATACACCATGAGCCATGATCCCTTATTCGTGGTGCCAAAGGCAGTAAAATATCCCACACAGGGAGACCATTTGTAAAACGCAGCGGTTCACTAATTCTTGATACTAAACACTATAAAAATAAACCACTTTTACGTTAATACTAAATAGGTTTGTAATAAGTCACGTGTATGGAACATATCCTTATTATAATTAGGTCATGTTTCCTTTAACAAATACTGACCATGTTGTTTTGTTGCACCGACAGCAACTACTATCAGTAAAGCAACTACACAAACAAAAACACAGACACACACACACACACACACACACACACACACACACACACACACACACACACACACACACACACACACACACACACACACACACACACACACACAATACACACCAACACACAAATGGTAACTTGGACAATATGGACAGTACTGTTCTGAGCTTAAAGCATTACTTAATAAACAAGCACCCATTCTTATAAATTTGTTTCACAGAAACTACCTTCCCCGTGGATGATACCTGAAATGTTACAGTCTAAAAGACCCCGTCGTGACCTTGAACGTGTTTGGCGTAAATGTAGTTCACAGTCGTATAGGTTCGAAGCAATGTCACTATTGTAATAGACAAATGGCAACAGCGAAATCAAATTATTTGATAAATATGGTGTCCACAAAGTCGGAAAATTCTCATCAGTTATAGAGTTGTATAAAACGACTTCTACATATACATATCCTGCTCCGTCACTACCAAACCACGATTCACTAAACTCTGTGTGATATGTTTCCTGGTTATTTTATGGATAAAATTAGCCTTATTCTTTCTTCATTTCCGAACCAATATTTGAATCATGATAGCTTTGAGATTCCTCAAATAAATTTCCTGCTTTCTTCTTTCGCACCTACACCAGATGATGAAGTTAGGCAAATAATGATGTAATCTCGAAATACGTCCTATGATCTTGATCCATTACCACCTATACTGCAATAAGCTTGTCTTAGCTATTTACTTGATACAATTACAAATATTATAAATGTATCACTAAGTTCGGATGTTTTCAGACGATTCGAAGCATGCTTATGTAAATCTCCTCCTCACGAATAAATCTCTTCCTATATAATATGATATTATTATGGCAGCTGTGCAATGAAACATGTTTAACAGAGGAAAACCAGTTGTTGTTCTGCATCGACTTCGAGTATAACAACCTGGTTAGGGCCGGCACACATAACCATCCGTGGGTGCTCAACGACGGTGTTACCGTCGTCAATAACCTCGAGGACGCCTCCATCGAGTGTCCCGAAGGCAACAGATGCGGGTACTTCAATGAAGGTGTTCTCGAAGTGCCGTTCTTCTCCAACAACTACGACCACTGGCCTTCACTGAGGATCACACTACACTACAAGATGATTAAAAGAACCGATGTAGACCAGGGCATCATCAGTAACGACTGCTTCAACGAGGTTCCCTTCGCCCCTGGAAACTCTCTTTACTGTTCAGCAGCTTCTGACGGTAGCAAATTCCAGGCTGGGCTCAAGTCATTAGACCCAACGAAAGACGCTAATGAATCAGCGGTGAGTTAAAATTATAATATATTTATTGTTTTTATTTGCAACAAACCAATCGCGAGAACAACTATTCTGTTGATTCGTAGCTAATTGTCCAGGAGCATTATGGTTGAACACGAAATTAAATATTACATGGCTGATTTTATTGTAACAACGTGTCAAGAGTCTCATTGATTCCCCGTTGAGCTTTAGTCACATCAAGTCTAGCAAGCAATTTAGACAATTATTTTAGATAGTGGGCAATTGTGCCATTCAACTAATATTGTTTTTATTCATTTTCCCGCAGTGCAATCGGTAGGCAACATAAATATTTAATCATACAATTAACCATATGCATAAATACAATACCCGAAATATATTATTCATTAAAGAGAAACGCAGATGTGTGATACAATGGCATTGTGACTGGTGTGGATTTAAAGTTGATTGTCTACCGAACTAAGCTGAATATAACATATATGCCAAGTTTGGATTTTATGTAAATGTCATATTTGTTACGAAATAATGAAGTATTAATTATTCGGAAGCCTTTGTAACGATATAACGATGTGCTTAGTATAAATATAATTAGGAAAATATGTAATACATGTCCATTTCTCTAAATATTTTCAACATTGATCAGCTGCGTATGAACTACGTGTAACCGATATTAGTTCGAGTCATTTTGGTTGCCTATCTTGTCAGACAAATACACATAATAATAATAATAATACATTTATTATTATTTGCAACTTTTCAGTTGGATTGTACATACATTCACCATAAAAGCCCCAAATCACACAATTCCATAATGTTACAAGTTACAATACGACTCAACAGTATGTTACAATACTCATAAAACATGTACTAAATAAAATAACGCAACACCAAAGATACTGTTAAGTAAATTACACAAAATCGCCCCGTGACGCAACAAACTCAGTATGAGGCGCTTTATATTAAAACGTGTACATTGCATTACTATCTTTCGTTAAAAAATAAGATACTTAAAATATACTAAAATTAAATCATATAGTTTAAATATTAAAATTGA
Organism: Escarpia spicata; assembly: GCA_963995525.1. NCBI lineage: Eukaryota > Metazoa > Annelida > Polychaeta > Sabellida > Siboglinidae > Escarpia > Escarpia spicata. Next base: position 72,387,598 of record OZ023205.1, on the reverse strand, counting down.
CTGTTGAGACATACACTAAAATCATTAAGTGTTATGGCAGTGTACTAAGCACCATGGAATTAATGAGTTTTTGTAGCGATTTGTGTTCGCCATTGGGACGGGTAACTCATTGAATGATCTTAGTGTATACGGCACATTTCGAATATTTGGTAGTAGCGTATTCAGTTTGTGGTCACTATGCTTCATTCTAGCGAAATACGTTTTACACAATTCATTGCGTCTATCATGCAGCGTTGGTAAGTTTACCATCTCCAGAATATCCTCGTACACACAACCAGGAAATATAGTTTTGAGACACCTTTTTTGAATTATCTCGATGTTGTCCGATAAATATTTAGGCAAGTTCGTGTGCCATACCGGGCAGGCATATTCAACTACTGGTCTAATCACAGATACATATATTCTAACCAAGTCATTTTGGTTGATACCAGCACGTTTCAACTGATAGATCATATACACTCTCTTTCTTGCCTTTGATACTATTTCATCTACGTGTGCATTCCAACTTAAATCCGATGATATAGTTACGCCGAGAACTTTTGCTTGAGTAACTCTCTCAATATCTGTCCCATTTATATCAATATACGGCAGAGATTCTACAAATGTTCTATCTTTACCGAAACATATAACCATTCCTTTTGTCTTACTCGTATTGATGCGCATGTCATTATTACTAGACCATCGCTCAATAATGTTGGCAGAATCCTGTATAACAGATATCATACTTTGTTTGCATATTTCAAATATGGTGCAATCGTCAACATATTTAAACATAGGACACGATGTTTGCAAATCATTGATATGAACCACAAAGTGTTTTGGTCCTGACAAAGTTCCCTGGGGAATGCCCCCATTAGGGTAGCTTGGCTTTGACACCGCGTCGCCGATTTTCGTATCGGTAGGCAACATAAATATTTAATCATACAATTAACCATATGCATAAATGCAATCGTAAAAGTTTTGTCATACTAAATTAAATTTGTTCTGTTTCTGCATAAAAATATATGTGGAAATTTTATTATTTTAATCGAATTAATGTAGGATTGTTGCTATTGCTTCATATCTGGTCAGTTTGCATGCGATTCGATACGCAGACGGAAGCCAAGCTAATTGTTTTCGTAGGGATATGTGGCTTCGTGTTTATGTTTTATTTCAACAAAGACGAACGGTGTACAGTTTTATCAGATGTCGCTAAAGGTAATTGTGTTTTGCGTTGCATGAAATATATTTCCATTTTATTGGATTTTAGGAAACCATCTTTGGCGAGTGGGAGTACATGGAGATGAATTGGGTTAATGGTAACCTGGAGGTGGTCGCCAACGATAAAAATGACGTCGCATTTTCTGGTGAGCAATAAGGTGTTCTGAGAACAGTTGATTTCTCTCATTGCTTTCTCTAACGCCAGTTATGTCACACTAGTAAATACCCGTCACTTGAGTAGATGTATTGGTAGATGACAGTTGTGACAGTAATATTTGTCAAATTTAGAAAACACGCAACATCGTTACATAAACAACACAACGCGCTACCAGATACCCATTGTTTGATCAAAATGACGAAGGTCGGAGAATAAATATTATTCGTATATATTACTTACTTACCTTGTTTAATCCTTCAACCGACTTGGTGGTCGGGGGTGGGTGAATATAAGCGACGCTGCAGCTGCGATATTTCGCCATTCTTGTTTGCCAGTTGCTATGGTGACGAGCTCTGGCAAAGAAAGGGCCGTTCACTCCTTGACACTGTCGAACCAACATTTTCTTTGCCGTCCCCGGCGACGTCTGCCCTCCACGGTGCCCTGAATAATCGTTTTCGGGAGGCTATCGTGTCTTGCTACATGCCCGGACCAATCTAGTTTTCTTCCCTTGACAGTTTCCAATGGAAGTTATTGTGAGCCCACCAAGGATGTAATCTTGCTCAGCACATATTCATTGGCCTTATAATCCATGAATGAGATATGGAGCATCTTTCTTAAGCGCTTGTTCTCAAAGTTTGTAATCTTTTTTCTCTATGAGCATGGAATGTCCCCGTCTCACAGCCTTGCAGAGATGCATACTACAAGCGATCTTTACAAACTGTATCAGGTTGTGAAGCTTACGTTACTACTCCAGATAATCTACAACTTTGTCATGGCTACCGTTTTTGAGGCGATCCTGATTTGTATTTCTGTGATGCTGCAACCATCCTTAGACAACGTGTCTCCAATATATTTGACACTGCTGACTTCATTTAGCTTTTCGCTATTCATGGTGATGTCAGCGCTGGTGTTGAAAGAGCTGTTGACCCTGACTTTGCTCTACTCTGTGCTGACCTCCATACCGTAAGCCTTTGCGCTCAGAACCAGACTAGTGGTAAGATTTTGACGTTCGCCATTGCAGCTGGCCAAGTGATCGATGGCGTCGGCGAGTCGAAGGTTAGAGATGGGCCTGCCACCGATGGATATGGAGCTGGCATTAGGGTAGACATCAGTATTATTGGGTCAGCGTCTACTCCACGATGCCAAATATATGACGGAGGGGTCGGTTTCCCGAAGTATTTTCGCGCATGCATGGTTACCGCATTTGTTTGATTACGTTTCACGTATTACGCACACATTAAATTTACTTCCCAAACGAACTTCTAGTTCTAGTTATTTCCAGCGCTCGGCAACGTTTTGTTAACTGACTAGTCTGTATTATTGTGTTTACAATGTAATGGTCTTATGAGGTCTCATTCAACTACTCAGCCTTTTTCAGAACATTATTGCCAAACCGACATTTATATGCTGGCACTGAGGATAATCACTGCCAGTGTGCTTATCGTTCTCAATGGTTCTTTTACGCCCCAAATTGAGACGGGACCGACATTACCGTGATCTCGTGAGATACACAGACCCCACTGTTGAAAGCCAGGTTTTATACCAAATATTATGCCTGCCCGGTCCGGATTTTTAACTCAGAGCTTTGGCATACCAAACGGGTATGCTAACTAGAAGATGAGCAGCGCTCATAATTTATCTAATAAAATCCTGAATCTTGACAACTACTGGTTAAAAAAAACATATAAAAAAATACGTACATCTTATGTGCTATTTTAGAGGTTGAAGATTAATCCTTGAAAGGTTGGCGCTGGAGGTTCAAACTGTCTTACAGGAAAATGTAAACATACCCGCACACGAAAACTCGGTTATAAGTTCATGACCATAATTTTGTAAGTAACCAAAGAGGAACCGAGGAAACGATATTCAATTTTTCTATAAAATTTAAATCAACTGTAAACGTTCAAATTAAATTCAATATAAATGACAGTATCTGTAAACATGCACACGTACACGCACACGAACACACACACGTACACGCACACGCACATGGACACGCACAGACACGCAAACATATACACATGCACGTATGCACGCGTAAGCCCACGCACATGTGCAGACACTCTCAAGCACACGCAATCACAAATGTACACAGGTTACGGTTTCGAAAGCAAACAGTTCAACATAGCGATGATATCGGTAATAATTTACCGAGCGAACGATGTTGTGTACTCCGTCAGAAAACGCCCACACATGCCCACATGAACGCGCACAAATGCACACACGCATTCGCAGTCACATACACATGCTAGCACCCACGCACATGAACAAATATACACACAAACATACACACACATACACACACTCTCCCGCACACACACACACACACGAGCGCGCGCGCACGCACGCACGCACACACACATAACCACACATACGCAAACATACACACTCACTCACTCACAAGGCCGCATCAATTATGGTGCTTATGAAATTATGTATTCGCAGGTCCGATCCGTAACAGCCACTGCCCTCTGATCATTGGAGCCTTCATCAAGAAACAAGAGAACAGCCATTTCCAAGGCTACATGGACAACGTAAGCAGTATACTATTCCAAAACGATTACTAATAGCGTTTCTAAAGGAACATTATTTCATAAATAGTGTTCATGGACACAAAGCAAAGAGTATAATCATGATAGTAATGCTATTAGTTTGATTTTCATAACAAATAATATGAAGAGTATACCAAAACTATTATTGTTTAATATACCTCTGGACCTTTATTCCCTTCTATCATATCAAGATATTCTATTATATTTGTAGATTTGTTTTTCATCTGTTCTTATATGTGAAATTAGAAAATGTATTATTTGTGAGAAAGGGAACTCACCAGTCTGGAAAAAGGTAAGCCAAATATACAATATATCCAAACCATATTGTAAAATGTAGACAAACCTGACAGCGCACCGCCGACCGGCATCAACGCCGTCCCTCAAATTCGATAGTGAAATGCATGCTTAGTAAATCTTTGTCTCTCAATAAAATGTGTTTTAGTTTTACCGACCATGCAGGATTATCTTGCCTACAAAATATTACCGATTTCATAGTTAAGTATTAGTCTTAGAATATTACATCACCCTTGGATTAGCATGGTAAGCAAAGCACACCATACCATGCAAGGACACATCACTATATCTAGCCAACTATTATTTTAAGTAAATTATTGTTTAAGTAAACACAAAATATATTGATTATGGTGCGATTTATAAAACTGAACTGGCATTTAAATGCAAGCACTGCATTCAGTTTATTATTATATATTAGTTGACAAATGACAGACACTGTAATATTATAATATTTTGATCTTGCTATAATGTTTACAAATTGTTATATGTTATGCGATTCATTTCAGATCTGCTTCTACAAATGGTAGGATGTCGTCGATGAAAACGGACACGAAACAATGAGGATGCTACAAAAGTTTGACGTTCGAACTCCTTGTTTCCATTATGAACTGTTATGTGTTTTCTTTCTTATGATCTACCACGTTAGATAATACTGGCTGATTTGAATTGCTTTTTCTTTCACTGCAATAAAAAAATCATCTCTGGAATGTTGTGATACTGAATCATTATTGTAACAATCTAACATAAAATATGACACTGGATCAAAACACACACACACACACACACACACACACACACACACACACACACACACACACACACACACACACACACACACACACACACACACACACACACACACAAACATAAATATATATATATATATACATGAACATATACATACACATATACACACATACACGTGCACGTAACTAATTAGAATTGTATTATATATAGAAACAAAAATCATTCTAAAATGTATACCATAAAATAATAATTAAATCATTCATTGCATAATTATTATACCTCCACGTAAAATCAATTACAAATTATATGATAAGTACTAAACAATATAAAATAAATAAGTGAATTAAAATGTTATAAATAATTTATCAATAAATAATTTATCAATAAATAAACACGATAGTAATGATATTAATTAGATTTCAGTATATAAAAACGGTTATAGCGCAATATTCCCCAGGAACAGTCATCACCCATGGTCAAATTATGCATATGCAGACGTCGTACCACTTGTGCAAGCAGATCTAAAAGCAATTGGTAGTACAGGTGCTAATAATATACATAATAACACAAAAACTAACATTGCTGCTGCTGGTGATATTGTTCTCGTTGTTGTCGCTGCTGCTTCTTGTTCTACTATTACTACAACAACAACAACTACTACTACTACTACTACTACTACTACTATTACTACTACTATTACTTCTACTACTACTACAACTACTACTACTACTACTACTACTACTACTACTATTACTACTACTACTACTACTACTATTACTTCTACTACTACTACTACTACTACTACTACTATTACTACAACTACTACTACTACTGCTACTACTACTACTTCTACTACTACTGCTGCTGCTGCTGTTGCTGCTGCTACTACTGCTACTACTGTACTACACTACTACTACTACTACTACTACTACTACTACTACTACTACTACTACTACTACTACTACTACTACGGCTACTGCTACTGCTACTATTATTACTACTAATACTACTGCTACTACTGCTACTATTACTATTTTTTCAATTGCCTTAATTTTTTTTCTTCTTCTCTCTCTCTCTCTCCCTCTCTCTCTCTCTCTTGATATATATATATATATACAGTAGTTATAATATAATATATATATATATAATTATATATATATATATATAATAACATATTCCAAAGAGTAGTTATTATCATATATATATATACATATATACAATTATGTATAATTATATATATATATATATATATATACATATATATATACATATATATATATATGTATATATATAAACATATTCCAAAGAGTAGGGGCAGCAACAGAAAAGGCCGTAGTTTCAATGTTTGTATTGAAACGAACAAAAAGTAGGTTAGAACTAGATGATTGAACCTGGATATGTTTTCTTAAAGGAGTAAGCAGTGAATGCAAATAAGATGATTGGTTATTGGACAGTACCTGGTATGTAATGATACATATGTTAAATATTATATGTATATATATATATATATATGTGTTGTATAAAAGTGTATGGCATCATGTGGTTTATAGCGTGTATGTTGGTTTGAAGATAGGCCCATGCTCTGATATAAAATACCTACAAGAAATAGTTTCCTGTTAAGGGGTTATAGGAACGTGCGCAGAACGGGCCCATAAGATTCACTGCTGTGATAATGGACATAATAACCGTTTAAAAAAGTAATGTTGTGTTGCATGATGGTCATATCGCCCATTATATGCCTTTTTCCTGTGACCACATAAACATAAATGTCGAAATATATCTACATATACGTATACGATGATTATCGCGAATGTATGATATCTTCTGAATGATATTGTCACATCCTTAAAAGAGACTTAAAAGTAATTGTGATTTTTATAGAATAAGAAAAAACCTCTCACGGATAGAGCAGGATGTAACACAGACAATTTGCTTTTGTGAAAGGCCTGAAAACATTGTTTATGTGTATAATTTATACCAAAAAATACATGATTCTTTTTTACCCAGGACAAAAACAACAAACCAGAGCACAATATTCAGAACGTTACTTGATTTTGAAAACCAACTGTAACATGAAATCACAAAAGTTCAAACAAGCGGAACCTTTATTCAGGAAGAGAAATACAACATGCTTTCCATTTCAACTGTTTAAAATCAGATCGTAGCAACAAATAATACTAGACTACACTGCAAAGATACATAAATAGTCAGAATGCCATATTATG